>QLSR01001495.1:2396168-2456811 GCA_031780015.1 Citrullus colocynthis
GTTCAAAGCTTCAAATGAATTTTTTTTTTTAAAGATTTTTCAAAAGACCTCCCTTTTTAAGAAAAAAATAACTATTTTTTTTCTAGACACTTGAAAAACCATCATTTTTCTTAAGAAATATAATTTTAGAACCCTTTATGAAACTTCTTGGCTTTTTAAAACTTTCCAAAAGGTCTCTTTTTATTTCCTTAAAAGACCTTTTTTTTCTAAAAAAAAAAACTCTTTTTATTTTTGTTTTTATTAAAAACCATAGACTATTTCTTTCCCTGAAGGCTCTCTTATTTTCTTAGAAAAGAAGAAAAAAAAAATTCAAATTCCAAACTAGAAATTTTCTAAATGATTGCTTTGTTTTAAGCATTCTTAAAAAAATGTTGCTTCTCTAAAGGCTATCTTATTGGGGGAAAAAAAGTCCAATTATAAAACCTTCTACAAATTTATTCTTTTGTTTTTTTTTTTCCAAAGATCTTTACGTTTTAAAAAAACCTATATTTTCTAAAGTGCAAAGTTTAGAAAATTCTTGGTTGACTCCAAAATCATGACAGTGTGAGTTTAGGCTCTAACATTTCTAGTGGAAAATGGTCCCCAAGTTTTCCAATTGTTTACACAACGTAGTTGACTTGAGTGAAGATTTTCATATGCCTACACGGGAACTAGGTTCCATGAAGGTCAGACTACTCAGCCTCCGAATCTAATCCTATAGGGTAGAGCTCGGGTAGGAGGCTCATGAAAGTGTGTGAAATAAACGAGAATGCAAAGTAAAAATAATAAGTTAGTGTATTCACAAGAATGCTTAAATAAAAAAATATAAACAATTAAATAACAAGAAAAATAGGGAAAATGCATGGATAACATAAATAAAATATAACTGCTTTGACCCTCTAAAAATAGTCCCTAGTGGAGTCACCAAGTTGTCGCAACGTCATCGTGATGCAGAGCTGCCGACGTCCTTCCCCATGGGTCTCTTTTGAGGTAAAAGGTTTGGAGTTGCCACAAGTCATTGTGGGTGTGATTGGTCACCTATCTTAAAGGAAAAAATTAATCTGCTTTACCAAAGTTAGACTCGAGGTCGTTGAGTGTAGGGAAGGTATTAATACCCTACAACACCCATTTTAAAACATTTTTTTTTTGTTATCCAATTCATTTCATTAAAGATAGTCTTTAGACTAATTAAACAGTTTCCATATAGAGGTGTTCCCTTACGGTCAACTTAAGTATCCCAGTCTACACAGAACTATTACTCATAGTCAATTTTATTTAAAATTCATTGACAAAATCTATTCTATTTTAAAAAGCCAATTTAAAAAAGGAACATTTAATTAACAACTAAATGTCAAAAATAAGTTTAGACAATGTCTCACTAAATCACATTCTAACTTTAAGAATAAAGTATAATAGAATTTTGTGAGTAGACAAACGTCCGTTAATTTATTATCATGTTGATATTTGAGTTCTCAAATTAGAGAATGCAAATACCTAAAGAATTTAAGATATTTGACAATCTCAACTCCGTCATAGGATAACATGACATTAAAAAAAAAAAAAATGTCTCATTTGGATCATATCACATTTTAGAAGTAAAAATATGATTCAATCCTTAGGAAAAGTGTAAGCCCCTCAAAGGAATTGAAATTCAGTTTGTAAATTAAGGTGAAAACCCAAATTGAAATTTTATTTTGAAAATTCAAATTTAAATGAAATTGATATTCATTTGAAAACGGAAACCAGGTTAAAAATCATTTATGAAAATTTCAAATTAAAGTTGAGATTGAAATGTTTTTTTAGAAATTTCAAATTGCAAGATATTCAAAATTCATTTAAACGAAATTGATGGGCTTGACAGCATATTGATATTGGAGTTCCGTTTTTGTAACCCCACCAAATCGGAGATTAAAAACAAAATGAAGATTTGAAATCCTACTAATGAAAAGAATGATATTAAGGAGAAAACAAATTGAAATTGGAAATAAAGTTAGAATTTACTTTAAAAAAATCAATAGAGTATTTAAGAAGGATTTAATTGAAAAGTATTTTGAAATTTTTCAAAATTTAAGTCAATTTCAATAAATTATCAACAAATAAAGAGAGAAAAATGTGGGTGGGACTCATCACCTTTATCTTTTTTTTCTTATTTTTTCTTCTTTCTTGTCCAAGTACTTCTTCTTCCTTCACTTCTTTTCTTTTTGCACTTCTCTTCTCCTTTTATTTTCTTTTACTATAGGTAAGAAATCATCCCAAGTTGCAAGCATGCGAAAACACTGCTACTGTGAGGTTAATTGTCGGAGTCGTCAGTTCATGGGCTTCGTTGGAAATTTCTGTTTGTTGAAGATGTTGTTGGGTTACATTGTATTAATGGGTTTTGTGTGACTTTCATCGGAATCGTGCGCAATCCATCTAATGGTGATGAGCTTTTGTCGAAACCATCTCTTTCTTAGTTACTCCTTCCTCTCTATTTCTCCCTCAATGTATATAATCATCTCTTCCACCTTTTGTGTTTTCTCCCCCTTTTCCATTGTGAATCTCCATCAATATATAGCGGAGTGTGGAGGTTGAGATTTGAGCTTTTTAAGGGATTTGAAGTGGGGAAGGGAGGAAATAGAGGAAGTATGAAGAAAAGGATAGACTTGGGGAAGAAGAGGAAGAGAATTAGAGTAACTGGGAAAAGAGGAAGAATTGGAAAAGGGAAGAAAAGTAATATTGTTCATTTTTAATATATATATATATATATATATATATATATATATATATATATATTTACATCTTTTTAAAATTTTCAAAAACTAAAGGAAACACTTCTTTTTAAACCTATTTTTTAATTAAAAAAACTAAACTAAAATATACGTTATCCAAAATAAGAATAATAATAATAGGTCGGACCAAATACGGTGTCTACAACGTTAATCCTCTATCTATACTCATCTTTAACACCTTACACCATGAATGTTCGAATGTTTAAAGGGTTAAGTGTATGAAGTTAGTATCTCCAAGTCTTACTTATGTGTAATTTTCATTTTGATTAAATGGGAGCTTCAAACTCACTTAAATCTGTCGAACAAATAGATTTAAGTGAATATAACATCTGCTTAAACACTACAACAAATTCCACCTTCCATGACTCTTGTACAGTAGCAGAAATAGAGGAGAAAGAGAAAAAACAGTAATTAAAGCTAAAATCACGGGTTTTTGGTGGGAAAAAACAGAGTTTTTCGGATTTGTCGAAATTGATGACTTCTTTTTGTGTCATTAATTGATGACTGAAAAAAACAGTCATTAAATGTAAAAAAACAAAAAATGCCAGTTTTGGCGGGAAAAGACGTTAATTTTCGGATTTTTCAACTATTTTGACATTTTTTTTATGTCACCAAATTATGACTACAATTAACAGTCATTAAAAAGTGACAATTTTTAAAAGTCATTAATATTTTTTTAATATTTCAATTTGTTTGACTATTTTTTTGTGTCATCAGTCTATGACTCACATTAATTATTATTAAAAGGCATTAAAACAGCAAAAACTAGTTATAGTGTTAGATAAATTGACGGCATATTTGGATTGACTAGAGAAAAAAAGTGTTTTTAAAAAGGACTTGTTGGAAATGACTCACATCACCTTGATCTCACGTTGGAACCTTAATTTTCCAACGTGGGACAAAGGTGATGTGAGTTATTCCCAACAAGTTCTAGACACTTGTAAAAGTGAAAATTAAGAGAGTAAAACAGGTTTTTTCCTCATGCGTGTTGTATTTGTCGTTTGTGCACCAACGAAAAAAAATTATATTTCTTTTCAATTAAATTTTTTTTAAACTCAACTTTTTTAATTATTAAAAAAATATAGGTTTATAAAATATATTTTTTAAATTGTAACTCACCTTAGCCTTTAAAAAAAAAAAAAAAATAGTTTTTTAGCAAATTGCTTTAACCCAAAATTACATCTTAAAGAGTGCCGCACAATCAAAGTAATTTTGGGCTTTATTATGATAATTGCTTTTAAACACTTTGGGCTATTACTTATAATGACGTTATTTTTTTTAGAAAAGTTAAACGACGTCATTTTGGCCTTTTTATGATATCTGCTTTTAAATATTTTGGTGTTTGGGTTATTTTTTACTTTATTGGTTATTGGAATATTTTTTTTAATGGAGTACAATTTGGTGGGAAAAGATGGAAAATTTCGATTTTTTTGTCTATTTTTACTTTTTTTTTGTCAACTATTTAGGACTAAAATTAACCAACATAAACATTTCAACACAACTCAACCCAACTCTACGCCATAATCTAAATCTCCATATAATTATTACCAACTCAACTCTGCGTAACAAACGCCCCCTAAAAAATAATAACACTACAAGAATTTTTGTCACTGCCGACATTTTGCTTTGCCAACGCAACAAAAAATGTTGACAGAGCTAATTTTCGAATCAATCTGAGGTTTAAATTTATTCAAATACTAACCAACAAAGTTTCGAGTTGTGTTGGGTAAGAATAAGTGGTATAACACTCTAAATTCATTTTCGAACCAATTTGAGGTTATTTAGATTTGTCTTTAATGCTTGGAAACTCTTATTTGTAGGTTCTAAGTAGTTATAGAACTATTTGGGCACTTTTCAATAAGGACCCAAGTTCTCGATGAGTTTTAAGTGTTAGAACCTTATTTAAGTGTTAATTCAATTTACATTGTTAACGATAAAAGATTTGGAAATTAGATTCTATTTTAATTGAATTTAAGTAATAAACAATTTTGAAGTTTTAAATTAAATTGAGAGGGAGAAATTTTGGATTTTAGGTACATAAAAGTTAAGAATTGGAGAGGGAGAAGGAAAATAAGAAAAGAGAAAGAAAAAAAATTTAAGTCCCTCTTTTTTTTTTTAAACCCTACCCACATTTTCTTTTCCCTTTTTTTTCATTTCCCTCTCTTTCTTTTTTCATTTCCCTCTCTCGCTCTCCCCTTTTTTCATTTTCTTTCTTCTCCCCATATAACACACGTTCCTGCAGCTCCTCCGGCCGTCAACCCATTTGAGCCGCTGCTCCTGCCGCCGTCGATCCACGCGAGTCGCTGCTGCATAAGAAAAGAGATTTTGCTCCTGCTCGCTCGTGCCGTCGTCAATTTCCGCTCATGGGTGAGTTGTTTATTGAGTTTTTTTTTTTTTTTTTTTTTGATTTAGAGTTGTCTTCTATTGTGATGTAGAATGTTTATTCAATTTTTTTTGTTGTCTTCCATAGTGATCTAGGGTTGTTTATTGTGGTTCAATGTTAAAACCTACATCTACGGTAAAAGACTCCCAAGGATTTCAGTGATTAAAGTTTCAAGAGTTTTTGAACTTTATAGATAAGTTCCTGTCACTCCCTCTCAAATTTTCACATAGGGAACAATTTCACAGACACATATATCTCTATAGATTTTGAGAGGTTTTTATACACCAACTATTTACTTTTGCTTGAACAAAGTTTGTTACAACTAACTTCCAAAAAGATTTTAATAGATTTGTTGCTTCTGTTTTTAATAGTTTGAAGTGAGTAGGGAGATTGGGTGAATTTGTTTGAGAAATATAACATTTGTTTTTCAATGTTGGGTCTTTAAGTAGTTTATTGAATTTACTTAGAATTTGTTAGAAAATTAAGTAGTGACATTTCTCTAGTATCTTCTTGGCAATGCAGATAAGCCATCAACTTTCCAAATGGGAAGATATATGGACCGACGTTCAAAAATTGTTGGGGCAAGTACATGTAGGGGATGGACTTTCAAATACTTAGGGTAGCCAATTCATGCATTTAGTACATTTATTATATGTTTAAGTTATTGTCTCAAATCATTATATCAAAGAAAGAGACTTGTTTCCTTTTCAATATATATATATTATATGTTTAAGTTATAATGTGTTGTGGCTATCCCGTAGTTATGGTAGCTAATTCATGCATCTTGGACACATTTTAGGAACTTTTTAAGTTGTTTTGAGGGTGAAAGTGTCACTTAGACACTTTTTAGGTGTGTTTTGAATTTGAAAGTCATACTTAGGCATTTTAAAGTTGTTTTGGGAGTTAGAGTGTCATTTAGACACTTTTAGTTGGTTTGGATATTGTGAAGACGCTTGAGAACTATTTAGGTTATTTTGGGAGTTAAAGTGTCATTTAGACACTTTTTAGGTACTTTTTTTATTGGTTTTGAGTTTGAAAGTCATACTTAGGCATTTTGAAGTTGTTTTAGGAGTTAAAATGTCATTTAGAAACTTTTTAGGTACTTTTTGGTTCATCTTGGATATTGTGAAGACACTTAAAAACTATTTAGATTGTTTTGGGAGTTAAAGTGTCATTTAGATACTTTTTAGGTACCTTTTGGTTGGTTTTGAGTTTGAAAGTCATACTTAGGAATTTTTTGAAGTTGTTTTGGGAGTTATATAGTCATTTAGACACTTTTTTGATACTTTTTGGTTGGTTTTGAGTTTGAAAGTCATACTTAGGCATTTTGAAGTTGTTTTGGGAGCCAAATAGTCATTTAGACACTTTAGGAACTTTTTAAGTTGTTTGGAGGGTGAAAGTGTCACACAGATACTTTTTAGGTGGGTTTCAAGTTTGAAAGTCATATTTAGATATTTTGAATTTGTTTTGGGAGTTAAAGTATCATTTAGACACTTCTTAGGTACCTTTTAGTTGGTCTTGGATATTGTGAAGACACTTGAGAACTATTTAGGTTATTTTGAGAGTTAAAGTGTCATTTAGACACTTTTTAGGTACTTTTTGGTTTTTTTTTGAGTTTGAAAGCCATACTTAGGCGTTTTGAAGTTGTTTTGAGAGTTAAAGTGTCATTTAGAAACTTTTTAGGTACTTTTTGGTTCGTCTTGGATATTATGAAGACACTTAAGAACTTTTTAGGTTGTTTTGGGAGTTAAAGTGTCATTTAGACATTTTTTAGGTACTTTTGGTTGGTTTTGAGTTTGAAAGTCACACTTAGGCAATTTGAAGTTGTTTTGGGAGTTGAATAATCATTTTGACACTTTTTAGGTACTTTTTGGTTGGTTTTGAGTTTGAAAGTCATACTTAGACATTTTGAAGTTGTTTTGGGAGTTAAAGGGTCATTTAGACACTTTTTAGATACTTTTTGGTTGGTCTTGGATATTGTGAATATACTTGAGAACTATTTAGGTTGTTTTAAGAGTTAAGTGTCATTTAGACACTTTTTAGGTACTTTTTAAGTTGTTTTGAGGGTGAAAGTGTCGCTTAGACACTTTTTATGTGGGTTTTGAGTTTGAAAGTCATACTTAGGCATTTTGAAATCGTATCATTTTTGTGTTTTACAGTGTTATTTGAAGCTTACTTGTATGATTAAAGTAGGGTTTTGAATGTAAATGTACTTAATAGAATGATATTGTTACATTCCGATGAACATATATATAACCTATATATTGTTATTATTGTTCACCTTGCTATATTGAGTTAAATTCTGAAATAAATGTTTTGTTTACTAGGTCCATGGACGAGGCCATTGAAGCAAGGAAACCTACCATGCAAGATGTTTATATAGGTTTTTCAATTTTTTTTTTTTTTTTTGGTAGTATGCCAACACTTAGTTATAATTACTAAATTTGTAAATGACTTACCCAAAGTTTGGTTACTAGTGTTGTTGTATATAATTTCCTTGTATTAACGTTACAAACTCTATTGTTATATATGAAAGTTTATAAATATGCTTGTGTACATATTTTGTGTTGAAATTGGAGGAAACACAGGTTTAATAACATGTATCATTGAAATGGTTTGTTTGATATTTGACAAAAGTCATGAGATGTAGTTTTATGACAAAAGAATAGTGTCATCAATCAGATTTCAATGACTATAAATAAGTGACAATGTACGTAATTCAATGACGTTTAAAAAGTGTCATAATTAAGGTATTATTGACACTATAAATGTGACATATTTGTTTTTCAATGACAGAATTTTAATGTCAATATAATGTTTTAATTAACAGAAAAAGTCAACGTTTTGATCATTTATTGACTGCGAAAAATTGTCATTAGGAATGGTTTTCATGACATATAATAAATGTCAATACATGTTTTTTGTTGACTGTATTTAAAAGTCATGAAACTATCAATGATGACTGATTTCTCATGTGTCATCTATACACTTTAGATGATGGTGGATTCAAAGACTAAAATAAAAAGTCAAGAAATGTGCTAATGACAGTTTTTTAGAGTCATAGAAGCCTGTTTTTGTTGTAGTGGAAACAGTATGTGATTAGTCTTAGTTAAATAAGAAAAGAACTAGCTTTAGAGATAAAGTTCAACTTTCGCATGAAGAACTCACGATGCGTCTTAGAAATAAAATTAATATGGCATCGAAGCATTGAGAGATGCATTCTCAATCTCGAGTTTGGTAGCAAAAATTTACATGAGTAAGACTTAGGAATATGCTAGTTAAGTTATCTTAATCCAACTTTTCTCATGAGTCCATCATTTCCACGCATGTTGTCTAAACATATTTTGTACTTAATAAATTCATTCATCCTCCATCCCACATCATCACTCCACATGTTTATTACATCAAATTCTTTATATAAAGTTATTTTTAGTTAATGTAAAGAGAATTCAACCATGCACATATTCGTAATTACTGTATAGATCAACACATGAAACTAAAGAATGTTCTCAATGCTAAATTATTACAAATCCCTATGATTGACCTTGGACTTTCCAGGAAAAACTTATTTAAACTTGCACTTGGGTTTTTTTAGGAAAACTTGCATGTTAATGTATCAATCTTTAGAAGTTTTCAACGCAGCATTTAGGTCAATATAAGCCTAACGCATCATACACACTTTAAACGCAATGACAGCCAATCAATAAAATTTAAGCTCAATAACAATGAAAAACATATTATTTACAATAATCCATGAAAAGTTTACAACATTAACATAACCTCATAAATAGTTTATCAATACTCTAAAACTAAAAGAGTTTAGCCACTCATAGCTTTAGACAACATAATTCACGATCAATTTCTCTCACCCTTTGTTGTGATTGTCACACGTGTAGGAAAGAAAATTAGGGACATAAAAAATGGGATATGTGGCAAGCTCTCCTTCACTTATTCATGCAACAAAAGTCTGCACTAATTTTAGTTTTGGAAAGAGGATGAAGAGAAAGAATTTTCTACTTTATCTTTCCTCACGATTTCTTTCCTCTCTGATTATACTTTCTAACCTCTTTATTTTTGTATGAAAGTGCAGCAAAAATATGATGAAGTTTATGTGTTGAAGAAGGAAATAAGAAGAATATAAAGGTAAGAAGGAGAAGATACACAACAGCTTTTTAAAGTGGTTTGGCTATTACAATGCCTAAATCCACTATGTTGAGATAAGATTTTTATTGAAGATTTCAAAGAGATTTTACAGCAAGAAACTCAGATAAGCTTTCTACACTTATATATTTTCCTAAATTATATATTCTATTTATAGACTTAGGGCATGCATTAATTTGTTATGAAACTACCTAACTATTTCAATTTCACATTAAAATAAATTTTAGGTCTTTTTTTACCCACTTTTCTCCTTTCTTTGCAGCAAACTCACATTTTAGCACTCTAAAATTTCGTAGAGGGATAGAGAGTGTATGAATTGGGTAATTAAGGGTAAAAGGAAACTTTTCAATAATTATAATAGGTAAAAAAAATTGTCTTTACTTCCTTTAATTTTAAGAGTTTTGGTAATACAAATATAATCGTGGGAAAACTATGAGATAAGCACTTAAATAATGGTTGTATAAAACTATGAGTAATTTTAAGAGTTTTGGGCCATGTGTCACACACACACCTTTGCCTTTCGAGGGTTGTTCTGCACACACAGGTTTTGGACCGTGTGTCTCACACACACAGGATTTGGGTCGTGTGTCGGAGTACTTTGCCTTTTGGGGGCTGCTCTGCGTGCACATATGACCATGTTTGCTCTACTATTTACCTTGAGTTTATTTGGTGAATAGTATGACCATGTTTGCTCTGCTATACATCTGAGATTACTTGGTTTTAAGTATGACCATGTTGCCCTACTATATTCACTGAGTTCCTCTGTATATAGTATAACCACGTTCAATTATTGCTTTAGTGAAGATTTCTACAAGTTCATGTTCACATTTGTAAGAGAATGTTCATGATTTTATTTATGCGATAATACTCCAATTTTTTATTTGTTCATATTTTATATCGATTTACAGTTCATGTTAACGTTTGCAAAAGTATGGTTATGATATTCTATATGTGATAATTTTTCCAAGTTTGTTGAACTGCTCATGTTTTAAATCAATTTACGAAATTTGAATTTATATTTAAAATGATGATGACATCCTCAAATTATTTTTCCTATGAAAATTTTACCACTCACTTGGCTTTTTAGCTCAACCTTTTGTTTTTCCCCACCAAGTTGCTCTTGAGTTTCAGTAGGAAGTAAGTTATCAGAAGCTACCACCCGACTTATCAATTTGTTGCGAAATGTAAGTGAATAAGGTATTTAATTCGATAAAAGTTCCAAGTTCCATAAGGGTTTTGATGTTAAGCTCCATCGCACACTAGGTCTACTATCGTCACATTTGTCTTAGGTGTTCTGGTACAATCATGTTTCAGAAATTGTTTCTCTTAGGTCTACGGTGCCGAGGCAGCACTACCTTATTTTGAGGTTTTTGCACTTTTTCTTCTATTTTTTGTCCGATTTTGACTCAGTTTGGTTCTTTTGGCTTTCAACACTTATTTTTTTGATAATTACCTGAAAACCACTTTGAGCTTAGGGATGAATATGAAAACGGCTTGCTTACATATTGATTTATGAATATGAAAACGGCTTGCTTACATATTGATTTTAATAAAATATTCATTTACTGGAATTTGAACTTGACCATTTACTAAAAGAAGAGGAAATATATTGGGCTTCGGTGGGGAGACAAAAATTCTAATAAAAAAACATCAATAAGAAATAGTAGGAATGAAATTCATGGCATCAATGACTGTAATGGCATTTGGTTTATATATCATAGGGTGCTTTCATTGCTGGTCGATCGATTCATGATAATATTATACTTAGCCATGTATGTCTACACTTTCTCAAAAATCTCAAAAAAGGTAAGGAAGGTTTAGCAGCTATTAAAATGGGTTTTAATTCCTCTTGGATATCTCTAATTCTAGATTGCAATATTTTCTATTTTAATAAATGGAGAAACAAAAGGAAACATCATTCCATCTAAGGAGACCCCTTGTCACCTTACTTATTCCTCTTTGTAGTTGAAGCTGGTCTTTCATCCTTAATTCAAAATGTTATATGGTCCAACAATTTATCCAGAGTGCGTCATAATTACTCAAGCCCTATTATCAGCTCCCACTTATTGTTTGCTAATGATAGTTTAATTCTTTGCAAAGCTTCGGAAATGGAATTGATTAATCTTCAAAATATCCTTCTTTATGAATCGGCCTCAGGAGAATGTATTAATTTTAATATGATTTTTTTAGATTGTGCAAGTTTCTTAAGCAGCTTGTTAAGGATTTCACATGCTGATAACCTAGGCCATTATTTAGCCCTTCCATCAGTGTTCTCAAGGAATAAAAATGCAGATTTCAACATCATCAAAGAACGTGTCTGGAAGGTTGTCCAAGGATGGATGAGATCGTTGTTTTCAAAAAGCTGGCAAAGAAATTCTAATCAAGAATGTGGGTCAATCTCTTCCAACTTATGCCATGAGCTTATTTAAACTTCCCAAGCAATTTTGTGAAGACATTACCAAATCATTTTCCAGATTTTGGTGAGGGTCGGAGAATAATAAGAAGAAGATTCATCGGATGCCATTGAAGAAAATGTGTTACCCAAATGCTTTTGTTTCTATTGTTCTCAAAAGCATTTATTTTGAAGATTATTCGATCTTGGAAGCTGAATGCGGCCCAGTTCTATTTTGGGGGAGAGATCTTTTATCCAAAGGATTCTTGGCTTCCCAGATCAATTTCCTTCAAACCAATTTGTTTTTAACACATTAGAATCTTCATTTACTACCTACAGGGGGTTGGAACGGAGACCTATTATCTGAATTGTTGAATGAAGACGATGTTGATTTTATTAAACATATCCCTACAAATAGAAAAATCCCTGACAAACTAATCTGGCACTACCACAAAAAGGGCTCATATTCAGTAAGGAGTGGCTATGGTCTGTTTTTTAAGGATACTATCCAGGAAGAATGCTCTAGTGAAAACCATACGAATAATGTGTGGGATAATCTATGGAAATTAAATGTTCCAAACAAAATTAAACACTTTCTTTGGACAACCTTACGCAACTAAATTTGATTTGATATCTTTTATCCATGTAAAGAGACAACTGAACATCGTAGCTCATGAAGCACTTAAGAGAGTTCGTCTATATCGTTTATCTGGTATTTTGTGTAATAACTTTCTTCTATGGACTCAATCCTTTGTATCAAGAGATGTAATTTCAAACAATTACCATTGAGGCTTAATGATGGAATATTCATTTCTAAAAAAAAAAAGAAATTGTTGAGCCAATATCAGGAGTCTTCGTGCTTCCGTGTGTGTATATATATATATATATATATATGATAATACCCAAATTTGTTATCTTATTCCGCTTAATTCAAGATTGTTCTTGGATTTTACATGTTTATTTGATTATTCTATAGGTTTTGAGCACCTAAAGATAGAACGAGATATTAGTGACGAAATGGAACTAAATCAGGCCAAAATAGAGCTTAATTACACCGACTAAGAAAAAGAATGCTGAAATTATAGTTTTGCCCCTATAGGCACAGCTTCGCGGCACCATGCTCGACGCTATAAGGTAAAATGCCTCAATTTCGTGCAAGACACATAGCATCGCGATGCTGCTTTAGAGTGCCATGGCACTCCGAACACTACAAGAAAATTTAACTATGCCGACGCCATAGAAAGTCTTCGGCAGAAAGTGGCTCTTCCGATAATTTAAAGCTCTGTCGACAATAAATGTCTTTGTTGACGGTAGAAATGTGGGCGTTAGTAGAGAGGGGCCTGTGCCGATGGCATTTTAATTGCCCGTCAACGTAGGAGGGCCTTTGCTAGTGGTGAATTATTGTCATTGGCAAAAACGAGCCAATGCCGACGGCGTATTATGTGTCGTCAGCATAGGATGAGATTTGTCGATGTCTTACTTATGGGGTCAGCAGTTCCAAAAATAAATACCCTAATTTTATTTCCCCTTTCCCTATTCTTCCCTAAAGTCTATGTATGTCGCTCAAACTCCGTCCCTTTGAAACTTGTGGAGCTCTCCCTCTCCCTCTCAAATCTGACGGTCTCCTCTCCCTCTCCCTCTTAAACTCCCGGCCATCTTCTCCCTTTTCCTTTCCCTCTTCTCCCTCTAAGAAATTAGCCACATCTGAACAAATAATAGCCACTCCTTACTGAATATGAGCCATTTTTGTTAGTTTTTTGTTATTTTTTTTCAGGACCAAACTTTCAATGAAGATTACTTTTCGTAACAAGCAAACTAGAAGTTGGTCTGGACTTTTTTGTACTGTGTTTGTTTTAGGGACCAAATTACTATTTTTGTTATGTAACTTTATAGGTCAAACTTTTTTTGTGTTTATTACAACTTTATTGCAACTTTCATAACAAGCAAACTTGTAAGACTTTTATGATAATATTAAATGAATTCTTATTAGTATTTGGTATAATTCGGTTGCTTTTAGGTATAAACTAAAGTAATGAACAAAGGATGGAGGTGAAAAAATAATATACAATTATAAAATATGTTTTTTTGGAAAAAAAAAAAAATAGACCTATGCCAATACCACATTGTATTAGGAGGTGCCGGTGTTTCAAGGATATGTGTAGGTAAACTGTTGTAATCATTGTCATAGAAGAACTATCAACGCCAAGTATATGTAGTTGCCATTGCAAAGATATGCCGACTACGTTTTCAAACCGTCAGCATTAAAGAACTATCGACGCGACATTGTAGCATCAACGTATACAACGCATGATGGTAGTGTCTGCATCGGTCCGACTTGACGACTACCACTAGTGGTTACAATTTATGCCGACACTTTTTTTTGTGCTGATATAGGCTCTACCAACGGATCTATGCTGACAATTCCCGCCAATGGGGACTTAGCATTGGCATAGGATTAGTCAACGCATTTTTAGAGCTAGGTCGACGATTATTAGCGTCTGCAAAAGGCATAATTCTTGTAGTGGAAGACTTGAAGCACGTTGATTCGCAACAGCGGCGCAATACTGCACCTTAGCGTCACAACGCTTCAACCTGTTATAAATTGAACTCATCCTATTTTAGGTCATTCACCACCGATTCCAACCATTTTTCTTGGTTTTTCTCTCTATTTTTCTCTTCTTTGTGGTTTGTACTTGTATTAAAACAATTCCCCACTAATCAGTATGTCAATTATGGGCTAAGGTAACGTAATCTAGCTCGAGTTTTAGGACTTTCCTCTACTTTCATGTATTTGTGAGCTTTCGAACTAAAGATTATTGTTTTTTTTTTTTTATTATTCAAAATTTGGAGTTTTACGATATTATGATCATATTATGGGATGCTTGTGAATCTTATGGTCATTGCTTTAGATTAAAATTTGATGTGCGACACTTGATCTCATGTTAATCTCTAGAAGTAGGTTGGTTGGCTTGTGAATCTAATATGATAAGTTTTGTTCTAACCAACTTAGGATTGAATCGAACGAACATCTAATTAGGCGCTTGAAAATCAGATGTTCCAGCTAACATTGTCCTAGAACTTAATTCGATTAGTGTAAATTGAGATTTGCATGGTTTTCATCAATTCAATTTGGACTTGTTAGCTGATTAGGATGATTTAATTAGCTTTTCTAATTGAATTGGTTAGGTGTACACAATCATTTGATTTCAGTAATGAAAATTCGATGATCAAATATCTTGAATAGGGAAATTCCATTACAACTCAAGCTAGGTTTCTCATATAAATTTTCAAACCTTTACTTTGTGCTTTGATTTTATGCAATTTACATTTTATTGTAATCGAATCAATTTCAATCCCCCTTGGTTACTTGGTCCGTTTTCAATTAGAGAAAATTCTTCGATTCTCTGTGTTCGACCTAATCTTTTACTATTACAATTTTGGTGAGAACGGTTAATCATTTGGTCCAGAATTGAGTGACAAATTCTATTCAAACAGTATACCAATTCAGTCCTTATCCTTCCTAAAACGTAGCCATTGAGTTTTAAATGCTATGAAATTGTAATCAAGCCATATTGAATTACCTCTAATTTTAGATTGAAATAAGTATGCCAGCTTCACTACTTGTCCACATGCATGGCTTATTTTTCAATCAACTTTCTCTTTAATCATGACATTTTTAAAATGTAAGAATCAAATTATTACAAATAAAAGGAATAAAAGGATAACCAACCAACATATTAAATATATTTTAACCCACAAAATCAAATATATAAAGTACTTTAAACATATCAAACCCAAACAACAAAATGTTTCACTATTAAACACTTTATGTCAAAATTACCTATGATAACTTATTATTTATACAACTTTGACTTTTGTTGATGGACTAAAAGCATCCATAATTATAATAGTTGAATATCTATAATGGCCATCAATTACATATCTGCCAGTGTCAACTATCTTTTCTCATAGTTTAATTAATGGTTAAAATTTGTCAACTTTTCTATTTTTCTGTTTAAACCTTTTTTGCTATCAAAGAATGGATACTAACTTGTGATATCATAGCCTTTGAATCTTAAATGCATTAAAAGCTTCGGAACACCTTCAGTTTACCTTCAAGGATCAAGTGTTTTAAGTTCTTCCATTTATCTGGAAAAAATCTCGAAAGTTTCATTTTGTTTTTAGTTGGTTTTTATTACATATAGATGAAGTTTCAATCTCAAAACTGGAGTAACACATGTGTTTTATACAAATTACGAGGGCACCCAAATATTTCAATGTGAAATCCTCAACGGTCTTTTCTTCCATTGTATTTAAAAGGCCTTCAAAGTATTCTTGCATTCATCTTTAGCAACTCATATTCAACCACGGTCATGTTGAAAGATAGCTAGAAGAGACGCAAGTATGTTGAAAAGACAAAAATAAAAATGCAACAAAAAAAATAAAGAAGAAAAAGAGAAAATAATTTTTTCCATAGGTTTTGGGTCTAACTCGTTTCTATTTAGTCATTAAATTTCAAAATGTTACACATTATTTTAGTCTTTATAAATTTTGAGTTCAGGATCAGGATCAAAATGTTGCACACTAATATAACTATGTTTTCAAACCAAATAGGGTAAAGATGTACACCAAGCAAAGTATAGATTTTAGGTAAAAAAAAAAAAAAAAAGTGACATAACAAACACTAATACGGTTGCTTTTAAGAAATTTAATCTAGAGATTAAAACAAACTAGAGATCAGAATAAAACAAACTTCAATACAACATTTAAGAACTAAAGCAGACATTTTAAAAATTCAGAAAACTAAATAGAACAAGTTGATACAAATTTGATTCAAGAGGAATCACTTCTCCAAGAATGTTTACAAACAAATCTTATAAACTTTACTAAGGAATTCTAAATTTAAATTACCTACAAAGTTCAAAATATTGACGTCGATGGAAATATTGAAGTCCCAATTTTATGAAAATATCAAAGAAAATTTTAGGAAACTATATGGAAACTGATGAAAATTGCTTTAATTAGTTTATAAAACTTTGATTAATTGTGACTTAATTAGACTATAATTGACCATTTTTAATCATTGTTTCTATAACGTAAGACAATATTTTAATGTATAATGTAAATATCTGTGTAAATGTCAATGTAGGAACAAAAATTTAAAAAATAAATTGAAAAATAATTACAAAATAATATCAAATAATGCTAATTAATTACAAAATTAAAGGATAGGTAATATTTGCATACAAAATAGTTGTAAATTTTTTATCATGAAATGGAGTGGAAACAAAAATTCTAGCGTTAAACTTACATAATATAAGAAGGATAAAAATCATGACACCAAACATAAGAGGATACAAAAAGTATAACATTAAACATAACACAACATAATACCAAACATATGAGGATACAAAAAGTATAAGATTAAACATAACACAACATAATAGAAAGAAAGAAAGAAACAAAGGAAAAAAAAAAAAAAAAAAAAAAAAAAAAAGGAAAAAAAAAAAAAAAAAAAAAAAAAAAAAGGAAAAAAAAAAAAAAAAAAAAAAAAAAAAAGGAAAAAAAAAAAAAAAAAAAAAAAAAAAAAGGAAAAAAAAAAAAAAAAAAAAAAAAAAAAAGGAAAAAAAAAAAAAAAAAAAAAAAAAAAAAGGAAAAAAAAAAAAAAAAAAAAAAAAAAAAAGGAAAAAAAAAAAAAAAAAAAAAAAAAAAAAGGAAAAAAAAAAAAAAAAAAAAAAAAAAAAAGGAAAAAAAAAAAAAAAAAAAAAAAAAAAAAGGAAAAAAAAAAAAAAAAAAAAAAAAAAAAAGGAAAAAAAAAAAAAAAAAAAAAAAAAAAAAGGAAAAAAAAAAAAAAAAAAAAAAAAAAAAAGGAAAAAAAAAAAAAAAAAAAAAAAAAAAAAGGAAAAAAAAAAAAAAAAAAAAAAAAAAAAAGGAAAAAAAAAAAAAAAAAAAAAAAAAAAAAGGAAAAAAAAAAAAAAAAAAAAAAAAAAAAAGGAAAAAAAAAAAAAAAAAAAAAAAAAAAAAGGAAAAAAAAAAAAAAAAAAAAAAAAAAAAAGGAAAAAAAAAAAAAAAAAAAAAAAAAAAAACAACTTTACAAATAGATAAAGCTTGAGAGAAAATGAAAGGAATATTAGACAACTCAAGATTTGAAAATGATGTGGAAGAAGTGATTTGGTAGAGATATTTATAGGATCTATTACGAGTTTTTAATTTTATTTTTTCAAAGTCTTTCTTGGAAATGAAGATTTTGAATGGGGAATGAAAAAAAAACTCACGTCGATTCAAGTTTAAGGTGAAATAATGTGAAAATTTAATGAAAAAGATCTAAATAAAGTTAAAATAAATATACGTTATTTTTCTCAATTTTGATTTCTTGGAAATGGAAGCATTGGATGGTAAATGAAGCAAAAACTCACATTAATTTAATTTTGACGGTGAAATGATTTGAAAATTCAATAGAAGAAGTTTGAATGAAGTTAATAATATATGTTATATTTCTCAATTTTGATTTCTTGAAAATGAAAGCTTTGGATGGTAAAAGAAACAAAACTCACACCAATTCAATTTTGAGTTGAAATAATGTAAGAAAATAAAAATGTGGTTTCTCGAAAATAAAAACTTTAAATGGTAAAAGAAACAAAACTCACATCTATTTAATTTTGAGATGAAACTGATGTGTGAAACTATACAATTCTTGTAATCAAGACAAGACCATAAAACTAAAAAAAAAAAACTTCCACTGAGCTAATACAACTAATTTCTACTAAAAAAATCGAGATATTAGGGAAAATCAAAATGCCCCCTAACAAAATTTCGACCCTATCATAATCTCAAAATTTCGACTGAAATTTTCCACTATGATTACCTATAAACTGATTATTGACTAATTGATATTGTCAATCAAGGTGTGTTTGCTTTTGGTTAATGATCTACACACAAAAAGTTTTTGGTTAGTAACCTAAACACATGAAAAAAAGGCACTCACTCGATGAAAAATAAAGTGTTTTTCAACAGTGCTAGTTTCAAAATGCAAAATAAGTTACTAATATTAGGCCCGTAGCCTAAACTTTTTGGTTTTGCAAAAATAGAAAAAAAACAAGTCCAGCCCACATTTCACCATCCTACTACTAATATACATTTGATACACTACTAATACACACTTGATACACTACTGATATATACTTCATACATTTAATATCCTTGATATGCACATGTTAGATACTTGATATATTTGGTATACTACTGATATACACTTGTTACAATGGATATCCTTGATATACTACTGATATACACTTATACTTGCAAAAGCTTTCTCCATTTATTTTTCTCTCTCTCTATCTTTCAAACCAACAAAATTTAGTGACTCTAGCGAGAACTGGTGGCGAAACACGACTGACGATGAATGAACAACAATGAGAATGGCTAAAATTGAAACAAAAACTGAAAGAGTTTAGAGAGAGAGAGAGAGAGAGACTCCGAAGCTTACCCAACAACAACAACCATGGATAGACAAGCAACTGTTGGAATTTATGTCCTAAATCTCGTAGTTTGTAAACAACTTATTAATAAATAAAATATTATTCATTTTCTAATTAGTGTTATTTATTTGCATAACTCAAAATCCAATAAATTAAGATCTAGGGTTATTTAATGTAACTTGAACAGTATGTGATTGACATATAAGTAGATTATGTTCAAGTTATAACCTAAAAGGTCTATAGTATATAGATAGGGTTGGGTACCTTATCTTGGTAACACAATAGATACAACCTACTTTGTAAATGTTACAAATATTGTAAGTGTTGCAGACGATTTGATCCAAATCATTCATGTAATAACATGTAAGTGGGGGTATCTTATACAGTGAGTCTGTATAAGACTGGACCACGAAATATGATCTCTCTATGTAATGTTGTTAATTGGAGAGATTTATATTTCAAATGATAAGCATGTAACTCGATCTCAATTCTGAGTAAGTTATGAACTCCTACTTATGAGGATCATTCTTTGATTTGTATGGGTGAGAGTGATCTTAGGTGCCGTCTTAATATGCCTACTATTTTGGGAACCATACTGAGTGAGGAGTTGGGAACATAATTTAATTCACAAGTTGGAATTTACTGCTTCCTGACTTTAGGGAAAATAGATAGTTTACTTTGTTCTCTTTAAGTGCTAACCATGAAACTTGAACAATGAGACATCCGCCTCTCACTGGCTTGAGAGGGACTTTGTTTATGGTTGGACTATAAATAGAATTATTCACTAGAGGTTCAATTGAACTTAAGGTGCAAGAAGTCATTACAGGAATAAAACGGAAATTTGGTCAAACTGTAATTTCGAACAACCTGTGAAAGACTGACTTACAAAATATGGTTAATCAATGGACACATAAATATATCATAGTTCATAAGAGTGTAGTTATAAGTCCTTAGAGGTATGCCACATAGTTAATGAAGGTTGATTAATATAATTAAAAAGTTTAATTAATTAATCTTGGATCATTGTAGCTTATAACTGTAGGTCCTTAGGTCTCTTTGGTAGCTCACAACGGGTTAAACAAGGAAAATAAGTGTTGAAAGAATTTGAATATTCAAATTGATAAAGGAAATTAATTGTATATGATACAATTAAAATAATGTATAAGATACATTATAATATAAATTTAATTTTGAATTAGATTCAAAACTAAAACTTAGAATATAAGAGTATTAATATTTGAATAAGATTTAGATATTAAACTAATATGAATCGGATTCATATTAAATTAATGTGAATTTGATTCATATTAAAGCTATTTATTAGGAGAGAATATGTATATTATAATTTAATTCTATTAGAATTTAATTCATATATACATTAAATTAAAGAAAAATTAATATAAATAGAAAAAATATCAAATTATTTACATATATAGCAAAATTTCACTTTTATGAGAACGCAATAGACCGAAATGGAAAAAAAGAATGGTAATGAAAACAATACTTCATTGGAATGGAGTTCAAAGAAGGTCTTTGATGAAATTATCAAAAAAATCAAAGCTGAAGTCAACGTTGACATTATTGGAGATGGAGGAAAATTGAAATTTCTGAGGATTTTGGAGAGAGAAATTGAAATGTGACATATTTGCAAAATACTATTCTTAAATTTCCACACATTGCGATTTTTCTTTTTAATATTCGTTTGATAGTAAATTTAAGGTTAAAAATTACTTTTAGTCCATAAACTTTCATAAAAGTAACAATTTAATCTCTGAAATTTGATTTGTAATGATTTAGTCCCAATGCTTTTAATTTTGTATCAATTTAGTCTTGAACTTTACTATATAACAATTTAGTTCCTATATTTTGAAATTTGTAACAATTTAGTCTCTATTGTAAAAATTATTGTTGAAATTTTAATATTCTATACAATTTGTTAGGTTATATGAGCTTGAAAACATAATTGAGAAGAATTCAACTACACAAATAATTATGAGAATCAACATAATAACGTGTCCAAAAGGGAGTTTCTTCGAATCTTTGTTGTTATTGATTTGCATAATATAAGATCATTTATGTAGAGAGAAATTTTCGAGTGGTGTGATTGTTATTGTTTGTTTGTGAATTTTATAAATTTGAAAATTATGTTTCAAATTCGGTTAAAAGATTTTTTTTTTTTTTTTTTTAGTAAAATAAATAAAAGAAATAATGACCCTAATAAATTGTCATAAGTGCTCTGTGACAGAAATTTTGAATCTCTTATGATTTTGGTGGTTTATTCCGCAAACACTCCCAATTTTATTTTCAAATTACTATAAATTTGAATAATGTTGATAGTGAGATTTCTTTTGTTTTGGCCGGTAATTTGTCCACTAATATAACTTAACGGTTGAGCTTCTCTAGCTAATTTTGAATAAGTTTTAATATAGGTTGGTTCTCTTATATTTTTAAGGTTAATGATGTTTCAAATTTTTTGTATAGGGTGTGGGAATTTGACAAATCTATTTAAATGCTATATTTGAGCATGATATTCAATATATATATTTGAATATTTCATAAGTAGCAAATTGTCTCATGACAAATGCGATAAGAAAATAATATTGTTCTTGTCTTCTTAAAACTCAAGGACATAGTTGTACAACCTATACAACAGATCCTGTTCGAGTAAGGTCGTAATAAGAAAATATGATTGTTATTGTCATTGTATTGTTTTTCATAAGATGTTATTGTGATCTACTTGAGCATATCCATTAACATGTTAGCATGAATAGAAATAATATTCTATGTGTGTTTTATTTGGCAAAGTTTATGCATGATTAAATAGTCATGCTTTGCCATTAAATTTCATGAAATTGAAAAGTATTATTACTACTTTTAAATTGAGTTTGGCCCTATAACATTATTTTGATCATCACCTAGCTTCATCATTTTTATGTGGAAAGCTTGTAGAATTGATGGTAATTTGAGATATTGTCTAAGCTATAAAATATGTAGACATTTTATAAGGACTTTTCATGGGTATATAAGTTAGAACAATTATCTCCATTTGTATAAGGTTTTTTGGAGTCAAACCAAAAAGCAAGACAATGAGAGCTTATGTCCAAAATACATACAATATCATACTATTGTGAGATATATTTGGAAAGTAGTTATACCTAATAAGTGGTATTAGAGTCATGTCTCTAGTTTATCCACGTTGATATAATCCTTAGGTATCGAAAAAAGATATAGTGGAACCTCGAAAGTAGTTGTGGTGTGATCCATCGTGGAACTCTATCAGATAAGCAATATGGTATGGTGAAAAGGAGCTAGCCTAGATAAGAGTTAGATAGATGGATGGCTACTTTAGGGAGGCTCAGTTGGTTCTTTGTTCAATAGGAGGATTGTTGGGAATACGATCAAAATCCCACATTGGTTAAATTAGATCATGAATACATAGGTGTACATATATATAATTTCAATTGATTGAAAGTATAAAGTTATTCGTCTTTGTTTTATTAAGCATGTTTAGGATCATGGAAAGAGAAAATGTCGATTAGTCAATATATGTCCGTAGAATTCTTAAAGGAAATAACCAATATGAATCTTCAAGAAGAAAATTGATTGTGAGGTATATAAATAAGGCATTGAATATTCTGATGGATACTTTTGTATGACTAAAATAGCTATTATAGAATCTTGATAGTATTTTTAACAATACGTGGCTATCGAGTACATCAGATGGATGTAAAGATGGTGACTTGGAAGAGGAAATATATATGTGACACCACCTGAAGGTATGTAAACTCACACAACCTTTATACGGTTTTAAACAGGCTCCTCAACAATGGAATAAAAAAAAATTTAATAACACTTTAGTAAACAATATTTTGAAGTAAACTGTTGTAATGCATGTGTTTGCTCAAAGTTGTTTGGAGCTTTGTGTGATTATTTGTTTGTATGTTGATGATATACTCATCTTTGATACAAAGATAGATGTAAGTAACCATACTAAGTTATTTATGTCCTCACAATTTGAAATGAAAGATTTAGGTGAGAGTGATGTGATACTTGGTGATAAAATAAGAAAAATTGAGATTGGATTTTCTTCATATCAATCACACATTGAAAAATGCTAAATAGCTTTGATTGCTTTGATGATGTTCCTATAAGAACACCTTATAATATTAGTATAAGTCTTAAGAAAAATAAGGAATATAGTGTTTCTTGATCTGAATATGCAAAGATTATAGGAATTGTTATGTTTTTATGAACTATACTAGACCTATGATTGAATATGTTGTGAGAAGACTGAATAGATATACATATAGTCTTGATAAAGATCACTTGATTGCTCTTCATCGTCTTAATAGTACAATAGATTTTAATAATTTTTTGCGATACTAGAAGGGTAGTGTGTGCGAACTAAGTAACTTAGAATGATGAAGTAAGCTTTACTAGTGGATGTGTTCTTATTGGGTAAAGAAGCTATTTCATGGAAGTCTGCAAAACAGACTTGTATAGTAAAGTTCACCAAGGAGTCTGAATTTATTATCTAGAATTAGCATGACAAGAGGTTGAGTGGCTTAGAAGCCTATTAGGAGATGCACCATTGTGGGGGGCATGAATTTGAATGGCTTAGAAGCCTACTGGAAAATGTATCTGATAAGTGGCATCAGTACTGGTCTCTTTGAACTGTAATTCACATGATGCCTTAAGAATTGCCAAGAGTAGTGTCTATGATGGTAAGAGGAGGCATATACACCTCAGACATGGAGCTATGAAACAGGTACTGAAAGGAGGATTGTCTCATTGGAATATGTAAGGTCTGAGAGAAATTTAGCGGATCTTCTCACTAAAACTTTTAAAATTAGAATTTTCAACAAATATGGAACTCAAACCATTATAGTGGTCCATAGCCCTTTATTTGGGTGATCTATTGCGAGAGACTTGATGGTCTATAATCTTTCATTTGGGTGGTCCTAGTATGGACTTGATGGACAAAACTAAAACGTTTAAAATTTTCATAGCCCTTTCTTTGGATGGTCCTAATATGTACTTGATGATAATTTTAAAAACTTTGGGTGGTCCTGATATGTACTTGATGGATAATTTTAAAATCTTTATAGCTCAGTTTTTTAGTGGTTTGTCTTTGATAGACTTGATGAAGTTGGTTTTGGTATGAAGTAGATGTGACATCTTCATAGCTCAATTTTCGAGTGGTCTATTATGATAGATTTGATGAAGCAATTAACGTTATTTGTGAAGGTGTGACTGCCTTCTATGAAAATGTTTAAGGGTCTTTTTTCTAGAGCTTTCACATTGATCCGAGGTTCTATATGCATGGCCTTAAATAGCACACTTTTATCGTGGAATCAATGAAAATTTAAGGAGTAAAACGTGTTGTGGGGGTTTTAACCATACTTATTGAAAGTTCAAGAGGTAACTCACTCTCTTTAACAAAGTTGTTGCCCCATTTCACCATGCATCAATTCAAATCGTCAAGATATTGATGTTCACATTTCATTATGCATCAATTCAAATCGTCAAGATATTGATGTTTAAGTTTGTTCTCCTAAAGTTTGTTCTCCTATCTTTCCTCTTGTTTTGTTTGCTATATCAGTCATTTGTGGGGAGTGTTGGGAATGACTTTGAGCTTTTGGTCCATAGAAAAAGAAAAATAAGTTTTTAACAGCTTTGTAACCGTTTATTTAAATTATATTAGTGAAAAATTAATTCTTCAGCTAATTCTAAAAAATGGTTTTTATTTAATTCTTCAATTAATTCTAACAACGGTTTTTATTGTTAAGTTAATTTTTCCTTTAAAAAGGGTTCTTAGTTTTTGGAAAAAAGAGACCTATTCTCTTGCGAATGCACATTTGAGTTAGGAGGTTGCTTTAGCCTTGGAGAGCAACTAGAATAGTCAATTTTGCACTGAAGTCGTACCAAATTTTGTACTCAAGACAGTGGTTTTTTCATGGCATAACAACAACGATCGACATGTGCTATTAACAGATTTGGTTTGGTTAGAAATAAGAGGTAGATGGGTTCGGTGGGTCTTTGATGGGAGGAGTGGAGTTCTACTGGAGTGAAGGGGCGTTGAGTTGAAGATCACCATACTGCACATCGGTTTGTGGTTGTCGCAATTGAGATTGGTGATTAGGGTTGAAAAGTTTTAAAAGATTTAAAATTGTATTTGAATGATAATTTGCAATTAATTTAAAGAAGGATATGATATTTTAAAAAAAAAAACAAATTGGAAAAAACAAAAAAAAGATAGACATAAGATTTTTTTAAAATTTGGTTATTCGAGATATGGTTGCACTATATGCTGGAATTTGGGAGTTATCTTTGAGAGCATTTCGAGCACATGAAAAATGGTGGTTTGCTATAATTACGAAGATTTTCTGTTTTTACTATCTACTATATTATCTAAAAAGAGCTATAGGGAAGAAACATTTGATTTCTTCTTTTGCCCCTTTTAGTTGATGATTTTAAGACTATTATAGGTAATTTCACGTTTTAATTATTAAATTAAATTTAAAAATAAATATAAAAAACATCACGTCCAAGTAAAAAAAAATAATAAATAAATAAATAAAAACTTCTCCAAGGTAAATAAAAAAATTAAAAAAAAAAAAAGAAACAATATACTATCTAATTCTAAACCAATTTTTGAAAAAAAAAAATTATATACTATCTAAATCTAAGATAATTTTTGAAAAAAGAATTAAAAAAATCATACTATGTATATTTATATAAATTCAAAGAGGGTTACGAAAACAAAAAGATTTTTTCAAAATATATATATATCTAAATCTAAAAATAAAAATTTAAGAATTTCTCAATCCCTACATTTCCTATGTTTCTTTGTTAGTTGTGGATCTAATATGAAAAAAAAAAAAAATTTTATTGAATTTTTTTTTTTTTTTTTTTTTGGTTAAACTTTTTATCCAAAGCAAAACAATAATTATTATCAAATTAGTAGAGAAAAAAGTCATTGCTCTCGCGGTTTAAGAAATTGTTTTACAAGTGCAAGCAATTTAGAAGTCAACATAATGGCAGAAAATCAAGTGATTTTCCTATACTATTTTTTTTTTGTTCATTTTAAATTTTTACACATAGAAAACGATTTTGATGTATTTATTATTTTGTAAGATGCTTTTGTAGATTTTTTTCTTCTAATTCTTTTGTAAACCCATTTGTATTAATTTATTATGTCTAAGAATAAATTAACATAGTAAAAATAATATTTTGGTATAAATTAAAAAAGTTTTAAAAAATTACTAATAGAGGTTATGAGAATGTTATAATATATATGTATTATATTTAAATTCGAGTTTAAAATTTATGGAAAATCATTCAAATCAAAGCCAAAAATATTTTTTTACTAATAGATTATCAATTGTTTTTAAGATTTTGAACTAAGAAGATAACCAAATAATCAAAATTAAAATAACTAATAAGGTTTAAAATTAAGAGGAAACTAAAATAAACGAAAGTTATAAAATTGGTTTTAATCAAAACATAAAATTGGTTCTATATTTTAGTTATCATATAATACCTATCAATTAAGTAATTAAAATTTAAATTTGTCCAATCTTAGAGGTTATGATTTGCATACACATATCTTATTAGAAAAATCAAATCTATGATAAAAATATTAGTTTTAAATTCACAATAATATTTGAAATTAACTAGGTAATTAATATATCTAGATCAAAATAAAAAAATAACATTATTTTAGTTATCAAACCATTATTAAAATTTAATTTAAGCAAAAAAGAAAGAAAAAAAAATATATTTTGGGCTTGAACTAAAAGAATGTAATCAAATCTATCCTAAATAGAAAAATTATTTTTTAGTTATTTAGAACTAAATATGATAACAAAATTAAAGCCTATAACTTTAGTTAAGACTAAAGTTTGAAATTAGGTAGATAATCAAATTTGTCCAAATAAGATATATATAAGTAGTTATTATATAAAATTGAAAAGTACTTTTAAAACAAAATTTTACATCAGACACATAATCAAACTTCTAAAAAGTTCAAAATAAAAATAAGAAATCTTTTCAAATATAGCAAAAGAACCAAAATATTCACAAATATAGCAAAAATGGCTCTTTTCAAATATAGCAAAAGAATCAAAATATTTACAAATATAGCAAAACTGTCTATTGTAGATAGGTTGTGTATTTTGCGACTAGTTGAAAATATTTTCAACAGTTGTCATTTAATATAATTTCTCTAAAAATAGTATGATTAAATTAAAAAATAAGTAACCAAGGTTTTAAATTCTTTTTTTAAAATAAATAATTTTAATATTTTTTAAATATTAGGTTAGTTTAAATCCAAGCTTTAGATTAAATAACTAATCAAATGATACGAAATAAAATAAAAGTTTAAACTTAGGTAGTAACCAAAATTAAAATAAAAAATAATAATAATAATAATAAAGATATTTAGTAAGTTTAGTTTTGTTCTTTCAACAATGTTTTATTTAGTTATTTTAACAATATAAAATATTTTAACTATGGATGATCAATTTACAATGATAATTTCATTTATATGCAAACTAAAACTAGATCCAATTTCTCAGTTATTATCTATTAAGACCCAATTTAATATCTATTTATTATTATTTTTTTTAGATTAAGTCTATAAACATTTTTTCGACCTTAAATTTATTGATTTGTTATCAACATTTCACCAATATTTTAAAAAAAATTCAACCAAATTTTGAAAACAATAGCCTTCAAAACCTTGTATTCAATTCAACACTTCCAAATGATGCTTAAATTAACTTATTTGTGCCATAACTTTGATATAATTATTACTTTACAAGATTATATAATTTGCAATATACGATCTTAAGCATTAAATTTGACATAATTATTACTTTACAAGATTAAATAATTTGTAATATACGGTCTTAAGCATTTTTTCCATGTCAACCAAAATACAATGACTTTATAACATAAAAACGATGGAAGAATTAGAACCAATCTCCCATGTGTTAACATGTTTGAAAGACGTTATAGGCAATTTACATATTAACATGGCTAACCACCAAAGGCAAGATATAAACAGATCTTCAATGAGAATATCAGAAACCTAGAGTAGACATGAACTGACCTTCAGTGAGAATAGGACCAATTACAAGGGGAAAAAACACATGAAGTTCCAAGCATTATAGATTAAAGGTTGCAAGAATTGGTACAAGAGCAATATAACCAGAGACAATCACCAAAAGTACAAACTAATGAAGTAACAAAGACATTCTCAATACATGCTTTTACGAAGTTGTAAAATGGCAGCTTCCTTCTGTTCTCATATTTGTATGACCTCTGGAAAGTGCAAATGAGTAGTAGTAAATACAGACAAACTAATGTTCAAGTATATAACTTGATATCATCCAGTCTAAAGGTTGAGTACGACAATAGAAACACTACCTACCTTGAATACTATCAATCTCATGAACTTCTAGCCGCCAAATGTTATATAGTCAGAGTGGTAGTTTTCAATTTCTAGCTCTAAGGTAGATTTGAAGGATTTCTGGATATTTACAGAAGATATCATCCAATTCAGATAGGAACTTTAACAAAAAGAAAAACAGTCGTTTTCTTTTTATCGAAACTACTTCTAAATGACCTTTCCCATATGGCCATATTTCAAGAAATAGTATCCAAGCTTTCTCTAAGCTCATGCTACGACGGGGTCTTGATTTTAAGCTTCAAAATGTTAGATATGGGAAACTGGAATTCCTCAGAAAAAATAAGGAAGAGAAAGATAATCCTGCCACAAATTGAAATACTGTGGTAAAGGACCAATGCAGATCAAGGGAAAATACTTATTTACTTTGTGCCATCTTTTTGCGTATCTCATGAGCCGTGTTGAAGATTCCAAGTGTAGGCTGGTTGCAAACGAAACATTTCTTATTCTTTGCATGGTGCTGCAAATTTTTATTAAAAAAGAAATATGATTTTAGGTTCATTCTAAAGACAAGATATGAAACATTAAATATCAGGGAAAGAGGAAAATTAATGAAGTTTGTGATGAAGTAGGATGAAATGATCATCTAAAAGTGTGCGCTTGAGATACAAATCAAGAATATACTTAGTTCAGAAATAATTCTAGGCATGCAAATTATATTAAATCGACATCAGTGAATCAATCGCCAAACTTGCAGAAATATTATCCAAATGCTTCCCTCATCTCACTACATTCCCTAACCATAATACATTCTGGGAAAACCTTTAAATTACAAAATATAATTGGAACATATACTGTTCTAGAAAAAAATACTTAATATACTTGGAAAATCCTTTATAGAAAAAATAATAATGGGTAGTTGCAACAGTAATGAGCAAGAACGACACGAACGGGTGGGTATCTTTTTAGAAATCAAGGACAGTTGAAAAACCAATAGAACAGATCCTGTTTAGGTAAGACCTGGTCAAATAGGTTGAATTAATCTTCAGAAAAGTTTTTATAAATGCTTTTTTCTCTTACTTCAAAAACATCCTCTGATTTTTAAAAACATGTTATTTCTAAATTTCAAAAAACACCATAAGTTGACTTATTACTTTAGAAAACATGCTATTGTAAGTCAATGTCAAAGAACAAATACGTCAGAACAAGTATGTAAGCAAGCAGACAATGAACAATTTCTCAATTTCATAGAAAATATAGTGTACTGAGGAAGGTAAAAATCAAAATATAAGAACAAGAAACAAGGCTTGAATTCTGAAGCAAATTTCAATCTCCCAGAAAAGAAAGGACTTCATGATCACCATATTAAAGACGCCTAGATAATTAAGACACAAATAAGACCAAGAAAGAGCAACTACCTTCAGTGCACAATGCTCACAGAAGTAATGCTTGCACTTGGTCACAACAGGATCCACAAAAGGCTCCCGACAAATAAAACAAGCAAAGGGCAAGGCATCTTCTTCATCTTCATCACTCGGTTCTGAAGTATCCTCATCCCCATCATCAGATTTCATAGCTAATTTTCTCTTCCTTGCTTTCTCTACTTCCTCCCATTCCTTTTCCAACTGCCACCCAGACTTGTAATCCCCTCGGTCATGCATAAACTTGCATGCATCTCCATAACCACAGTAACCAGTCTCCTTGTAATCCTTGCAAATATCAGGCTGATAATCAAATCTTGCTGAAGCTCTTATATGAGCAGAAGCTCTAAGTGGCCCATGTGCTCCACCAGCTTTTTCACTTGAAATTGTATGTTCCCTTCTGAAGCCAGCCTTGTAATCAACATACGCATTGACTCCTTTATACAACTTCTCACTACCAGAACTCTTGCCTTTACCCTTCAAAGCCTCCTCAGCTTGCTTCAAAACTCTCTCGCGAATAGCTCGTGCATCTCTTGAGAAATCAGTCTCTGTTTCTAGAGTTGCAGTTGCTCTGCTATCATGGTGAACTTGAATTTCCTTTGAAGACTCAAATTGGAAAATTGGTTTATCAGGTTCCACATTCGACTCATTAGACAAGGAAATCTTAGAAGGTCCAGAAGAAAAATAAAGCTTGCTTTCAGTCTTGGGGGTTTTCTTCTGATTTTGAAGCAACGAAGTCTCGGTTTTAGAGTCATCTTCTTCGTCTTCATCAACCGTCCGTTTTCTGATGTTTTTGTTCTTTGTGGGTTTTCTGAAGAAGCTACAGACTGAAGAACACAGGATTAAAAACGTATAGAGAGAGAGTGACTACAATTAAAAAATTATGAGCAGAAAAAAGAGATCCCATGATGAAAATGGGGAAATCTATAGATACACACTAAAGGGATTAGATGAAACAAAAATGGCTAATACCTTGTTCAGGCGGCTGATTTTCACCTGTATCTGTCATTGTATACGAGAGTAAGACCAGCTCGTTTAATAGATGCTACAATGGAAAACAAGAAAGAACAAGTTGAATTAACTTATCTCTCAAGCTCTTCTATGATCAAAATGGGCGTCGGAGGAATTTGCACAATTTCTAGGGTTGTGGCACGCAACCGCGGCCAACGGATATCGCAGATCAACAGATGGACTCGCTGTGGGTCTTCCCGTTCGCTGCTGATCGTTCGAGGATCTATCAACGCCGCGGCCGGATCTACTTGTCTGCCGGGTGTCCGTCGCGAGTCAGAATTCGCCGCCGGGATATGTTTGGTGGTGCCCGCGGGAAGAGAGAAGTAAAGAGAAAATGGGAGTCACTGACTTCGAAGAAGAAATTAGGGTTTGTATCTTGTTTTTGTTTGATCCAAATCGTCAAGCCGTAGATGGACGGAGAGGAAATTTGTTCAAATTCTACGGACGTCTGGAATATTCTCACCAGGAAAATTCGGGATTAAATAGTTTAAATATTTGTATTTTAGATGTACATGTTTTGACACTGAAGGTTAAAAAATACACACATTGATAGAAAAAAGAAGAAACGATCGGAGAAATTTTAGAAATTTTCGTGAAATATTTCATTTTTTATATTTACATAATATTATATGTTGTTATTTTTTTATTTTATTATTTATTTATTTATTTTAATTTCCGTTTCGCCGTTTTACTCTCGATTTTACAATAGTATTTTAAGATTAAATACGAATAGATGCTATTTGATCAAACGGAGAGAGGAAACGGTATTTAAGATTAAATAGATTAATATTGTATTTTAAATTTAAAAAAAAAAATAAATAAATAAGTTATTTTTTTGTGGTTATGCGAATGCGTGTGATAGATAGACGAATTCATGTTATTTGAGCAGCTGAGGTGATCAAAGGAGGGAAAGAGAGAGAGAGAGAGAAAACGGCATGGGTTTGACATGTAGTGTGCGTATTTATTTATTTGGATCCTCAGCCTTTTCTTTCTCATTTTCTTTTGGTTTTTTCATTTTTCTTTTTATTACGTATTCCGTAGCATTCTGTTCTGAAGGAATTTTCTATATTTGGTGTACTTTTCCGGTCATCATCTCTACTCTACAGCTAATGCTTACAACTCCATTTTTCTTTAATTATTTTTGTACTGCCTTTGCTTGTTAAAAGGTTGATAGCCAAACAATTAATTAAGGATTTGAGAAAGCTTCGATATGACGCCTTCTTTGAAAAAAAACAAAAGATATGCCCCTATTTGCACTAAGTAATTCGGCACCAGATTTCCAAGATATAAAATCCTTCAAGAACCGTTGTATGTGGCTTAACGATCTTACAAACTTCGTTGGACTTGTAGCTCACAAGACTTTTTTGGAATCAAATCAGAGATTTTTGTATCATCAAAAACTATATTTGGCTTACATAAGGGAGAAGGATGATTAAAAAAGGCCCACAAAACCTTTTTGAAATTGTATTTGAAATCATAGAGATGATTAAAAAATGCCCTAACCTTCTCCACGTATCGTGAAAGTATGGAGTAAAATAGAGACTTTTTTTTTCTTACCCATTAACATGTTTTTTTAAAAAAAAAATAATGAACCATGATGGGGAAAAGTGTAACAATCTTAACGATGATGGCTAGATGGGTAACGGCTGAGGGAAGTCCATTAGTGGCTGGAAAGTAGAAGAGTTGTGCAAATTTCAGTTATGAAGGATTGACCTATTATTATTCAGATTGTGGTTGAAGAAAGGTATGCCAAAAACTCAAACTTACTTCTACCAATTGAGTCATTTTTTAAACTTAATTCTAATTTAAGTGTCGAAGTGGATTTGGCTCAACACCACACTTATGTTAGATTTATTCATTTTGAAAGATATTGGACTAATTTTTCTTGAGAAATACAATTTACTGTTGATGCAAATTTTAACATCAACAATACTATATTTTGTTGTGATATAACGAGAATAGATTCTCTTTACTAGCGAATTCTTTTTTCAATTTTCTAACCGACCCATTTTTTTAGTATATTGATAGTATATCAAAGTTATAGAGTACATTAGTAATTTATTGGACATCAATCAGCAAATATATTAAATTTTTAACAAGTACAATCATTAGTGTATTAGATATCAATTAGCAAACATATTAAATTTCTAAGCCATTGACATGCTATTAAATATCAATGAGCAAAAATAATATTTCAAGTGTATTAGGTGTATCAATAATTTTTTTACATTTTCTGTTTGTGGCTTGGACTTTTTTTTTTTTTTTTTTTGGTTTTTTTTGCACAACTAAAAAGTCTTTCTGATTACTTATCACAAAAGCATAGACTTTTGGCTTAACATTATACAAACATCTTATAACCAATTCATACGCAACATAATTTATCTCACTTATTCTATATATTTCTTGTAAGAAATCCTAATATGTTATTTCGACATTTACAATCAAATCTTTCAATTGTCCTCTGCATGTTCTTTCTCATAAATAAACAAATATAATACATAAAGGCATCTTAAAAAAAAGCAAGCAAACATAGATATATCAAAAAGTTACTAAAAGCCATAAAAATCTTGGGTGTAAGAATGAATCTCGGTGTAAGCATGCTATCATCTCACCCAAGATTTAACCCTTCAAATTCAAACTCGGGTGAGATTATTGTAGACACACCAAGACTACATAAACAATAGCACAAACTACTTTTTTCCGGTCAACAACATGCATTTTAGAATTCAAACTAAACTTGGGGGTGAAAAATGTTCTGAATGTTCTGCCTTCTAGTGCAAGCCAATTGGTGGGTTTTAAAACAAATAAAATAATCATAGTATAACATAATATCTGAGGGAGGGCATAATGGTAAATTCAACTTTTAAAAATCAATCGAGAAGCGTGAGGAAATCTTTCTTTTAACGTTTTGATTAAATCTCGGGGCTCGATCTTGACTGATATGGCCCTAGAAAAACTATTTTAACAAGTTTTCTTAAAGTGTCCGAATTTTGAAATGTGAAAACTTCATGGAGTTATTTTGGACAATTTCCCATTACAGTATCATGTAGTTGACCTGTCATCATTGATTCTTTTTTTTTTTTTTTTGGTAAGGAATCAACAATATAAGAATATGGTTTTGCAAGCATGTTTCCAAGGTTTCAAATTTTGCATATGTAGCAAAATCTTTAGTTTTGATATTTTGTTTATTTGTTATTCCAAATTAAAATTGTTCCTATAACAATTTTAGCATTCTTCTTTTTTTCCTCTCCTCTCCTGTATTTTGATCGTTTAAGAAGTTTTTAGAGGGATAACTAAAATTATTAGAGAGCTACGGAAGAAATGTTTTTACTTCCTTAAAAATCTTGAATTGCCCCGTTTCTCCTTTATGTTGTTTGTTTTTTTCCATGCTCTTTTTTCTTTCTGTTTTTATTAAGAAAAATTCTCCTAAAAACAAAAACTTAAATTTGAGTTTTTTTTTTTTTTAAATTCACCATATTTTCTTCAATACATTAGAATTTTTGTCTTGTAGCAAAAATTTAACTTTTATCTTTTATTTTTTAATATATATAGCAATAAAAGATTACTTAATATTAAATAGCAATCAAATATATTTAGTATCAAATAAAATAAAATTTAGAGAGAGAAAAGTGGCAACCGGATGTGCAACAGTCAACGGAGGTAAGCAACAAAAAGATGAAATGGTGACCAATGACAGATGGTGTGGAGGAGGGGAAGAAGAAGTTTATTTAAAATAAATCAACTCAGTTAAGTGCAGTATTATTAAGTTTATCAACAGTATTTCAATCAAGTGTATGAGTAGTACATTAGTTAAGTGTAGCATTATAAAAGAGCGCATCATTATCAAGTTTGTCAACAGTATATCAGCCAAGTGTATCTTTATCAAGAATACTAGTCAAGTGTATTAAGTTTATCAGTAGTATAAACGAGAGAATGATTGACAAATTTATCAGCAGTTTATCAGTCAAGCACATCATTATTAAGTATATCAAGTATATCCCTCAAGTGTATCAAGTCTATCAGTAGAATAAACGAGTGCATGATTGACAAGTATATCAAGTATATCAGTCAGGTGTATTGAGTATATCAAGTGTATATCAGTAGGGGGTCTCCTGCTTTCGAAGAAGAAGTTCAAGTCTTTTTTTTTTTTAATTATTATTTTAATTCTAAGTGTATCATTTTAATTCAAGTATATTAAGGGGTATCAAGTGTACATCAGTAATGTATCAAGGGGTATCAAGTGTACTAGATGTATCAAGTGTTTCAAGTGTATCAGATGTATCAACTTAATCAAGTGTGTATCAAGTGTAATATCAACTATATCTGGTGTATCTGTACATTTTTTTACATTTTTTGTCTTAAATTGTGGGTCGAGCTTGTTTTATGCTATTTTTGCAAAAATAAAATGTTGAACTTATTTTTCCAATTTTGCAACTAGCCCTATATATAAATATATGATTACGTGGACACCAATATTAGAGAATAAAGTAAATAAAGAAAGCTTACCTCTTTCTTTGTAAGACACGGCGACATTTATTTCATTTCAATCATTTCCTCCATCTTCAAATATTATTTTTCAAAGAATCGTAGACCTATTTTGTTGAGAGACAATCTTGAATGAGTTACACCGAACCATACTCTATTCGTTGAAGTTATTGTCTTCAACACCCACAATTAAATTTAGTTTGTTAGATTTTCTCCTTGGTAATCTCAATAGCTTTCTTACAAAGACGGCTAATATCACCCTATAATTAATTCAAAAGATTGAACTCAAAGATGAATCAACATCCGTTAGCTTTAACTTTAGTAGAAGGTAAGTGATACTAAAAATTAATACATTCAAGTACTACTAATTTGCTTATGCAAAATGAACTTAGCTCAACGTTGATTGACATAAGGTGGAAGGTTCATGAAAGGTTTGAATTTTTCAATCCCCAATTATTGTACTTAAAAAAAATTGCTTCTGCAATAGTCATTCCAAATTTCTAATGCAAAATGGATGAAATAACATTGATGTAAGTTAAGGGAAGGGAGAAAACAATTCTTATCAAACAAGATCCATTGTCTTTCACAAAATGCTCCCTTCTTACAAATTCCTATTAATTAGCACATCATAGATTGAAATGTCAAAGAGTAAAACCTAGATCTACATATTTTATTAAACTTTTGGTAGGTGAGAACAATTTTCTATTAAATACAGTAAGCCAATCTGTCAGTTATAATATCAATCCAAAGAACGTTGGCAAGTGAGAACAATTTCTATTAGTTACAAATATAGTAAGGATTTTTTTGCATATTGCACCTAGAGCAAAATTTTGTATTTTTATTTTCATTTTTTTCCATATGTTCATTTTATCCATGTATTTTCTTTTTTTTCATATTCATTGTCCCATGACGGATTTGAAGCACTCTACAGTCCTAAAATTAGTGGAATCTATCATGTTTTTTTTTCAAAAAAATATATTTAATAATAGTTAAATGTTATAATTATAGTTAAAATTTAAAACGGTATTATTTTAATTTTATATAATTTTATTATGGAGTAATATTGGAAGAAATTAGATAGGGAAGGCAATCTAGAATAGTTTAAATCCTCCTTCATTTTGTAGATATAGCTAAATATTAAAACGAGTTGTTTTAAAAAATAACAAAATAAGCCAAATTATTTATAAATATAAAAAATTTCATTTTCTATTACCAATAGACTGTTATAGATTTCTATCGTTGATACACAGTAAAATTTTTCTATATTTAAAAATAGTTTGATATTTTTTTTCCATTTATAACAACTTTCCTATAACATATCTATATACATTATATTAATTGTATCATATGCACTTAATATATAATTCTCTTATAATATGAATCTTATTCATATTAGTTTAATATTTGAATCCAATTCAAAATTAACTTTATATTATAATGTATCTCAACACAATATATTAGTTTTATCTTATACAATTAATGCATATTCCCTTATTTAATTTAAATAATTCTAATTCTTCCAAAACTACTTAATCCTTGTTTTACTCTTAATGAGCTAGCAGTGGACCTAATTAATGGACCTATAGATCAAGATTCATTAACTATGGGTTACTCCACTAAAAACCCATAGTTATACTCTTCGCCCTGTAGAATATTTCTGTGTCCATGGATATAACCATTTCAAGACAATCGACCCTTCACGAATTGCTCGTAAATACAACTAAGTCAAATTACCATTTTAACCCTATAATTATCTCTTACTCCTTAAGTACCATGATCCCGCTAATGAACAATCAATTTATAGTCAAACTATAAACTAAATCCCTCTTGAGCCCATGAGAGGGTAAGACCTCATTGTTCAAGATTCAAAATCAACACTTAAGGGGAGAAATTCATCTACTTACCTTAAAGACGGGAAGGAGTGAAGAGTTATTATCAAAATTTTGTGTATATCTATCATTATTACATAACATGTCTATTTATGGCAATGATATACCTTATATTGTGTATATCACTTAGTAATCTATTACATTGATATACTATACCTTATTATAAAGAGGTACAATTCACCAAGTATCATCAAATTGGGTATCACTTAGCAATCTATCAAAATTGTGTATAACTTATTGGGTATATCATTATCACATATTGGATATCACTTATCATCAATCTATCAAATGAGAGATCATAATACTAGCCATGAAATTAAAAGGTCCAAAAGCTAAAAATTTTACCAACCATGACAATGAGATGAAAATAAGATATCAATTAGATAGCACTCAAATGGCAATCAGATAGAAAACATATATCAATCATATAGTCATATTTGATTCTCTATGCTTCAACTATTGGAAGCTTAACCATAACAATAATTAATATGTGATTGCCTTATTGCCATCTAATTACCATTAAATAGTTAATGATACTGATTGTTCCCTAATTATTGTCTGATTGCTACTTGATATTGATTGTTACTTGACTGTTGTATAACTATTGTCTGATTGCTATTTAATACTAACTGTCATCTAATTACTAATACTGATTTGTTATCTGATGGTTGTTTGATTGTTATGATATATTGATTGTTCTTTGATTTTTAGATAGAAATTAATATCAAATACGGAAATTAGTTATAAGTTAGATAGCAATGCCATGACAATCAAATAACAATCAAATGACAACCATAACGTAAGTTACACTACTCAATCTCCAGCCAAAATATGAACTATGAAAACCCAAAGCAGACCCCTATTGATGAATCTACACTTCTCAATCTTTTCAAATCCCAACAAATTCACATTTGATTACTATGATATTGGTTGTTCTCTGATTATCGGATAGAAATTAAATATCAAAGATGATAATCAATTATAGATTAGATAGCAATCCCATGGCAATCAATAGCAATAAGATGACAATCATACAACAATCACAACATAAGTTACACTACCCAATCTCCAGCCAAAATATAAACTATGAAAACCCAAATCAAACCCCTATTGATGAATCTTCACTACTCAATCTTTTCAGATCCTAGCAAAATCACCTCAATGAATAGAAAAAGGAAAGCACGATCATCCTTTTGAAATAATATTCTTTTGGAAAAACCTTAATGTAAAGATTTTAACAAATATAATTGTATTGAAATATCATGAATGTCATACAAGTGATATACAATCTAAAGTTCAACAAACAACATATAGAATCAACCTTAAATCTAAAATAAAACTAGAAAATTAGAATGATTTGTCCTAACCTAAATAAAAGGGGAAAACTTTCACACCCTCTCCCAAGTACCCTCTTGACCTAGGAGAAAGTGTGAGGACAGCAGACATCGACCCTCTTACAACATCTACTGTCAACCCGTTCAAACTTATACCATGACCAAATACCTAATAAGCAGATATAAACCATGATAGGACATCAATCTTTTACTAGGATTAAGCTATCATACAAATACTGGCTTACCTTCAAACTTAAAAGTTACATGAGTTTACTAACTCTCACTCCTTAACCCTCTATATGTAAAACACATGTTTAAGATCAAATATTTACAATGTTCAAAGTTCACAAACACTAGTGGTAGGCCCAGACGAGTTGTTGTGTAGGCTAAGCATCCCAAACTCGCTCGCTACCTATAAAACAGAAAGACATGGAAAACATGAGCTAGGTTGCCCAATGAATGACAAGTCCGAAAAGACCTTTCTAAGCTCAAAAATAAATCAAAACCGTGTTCAAATTGTCAGGCAAATCACGCTCAAATAATGTTATTAAACCACATATGTTTCATTTCCAAAAAACCATGAAAATACAACACATTCTAAAAACATTTTCCTTAGTTGAGGCGGAACGGAGCTCAACGCTACTCAACATCGAAAGCATCCTTAGTTTGGGCGGAGTAATCTCGACACATCCAACATCGAATATTCTTAGTTGTGTGGAGTAATCTCAACACAACAAAGTCAATCATACCTCTATGTGCACATAGATATCATATCGTGGGTTGCCCGAATACTTTTTCAAGTCCTTCAGTACCAGGCCCATATACGAGATTTAGGCCACCCACATGCCTTCTCCGAGTCCTTCAGCATTGGGGGCTATCTCTATACTCAAGTTACCCGCATGCCTTCTCCGAGTCCTTTAGTATTGGGAACCATTTTTTATATCCCGGCTATCCGAATGCCTTCTCTGAATCCTTTAACATTGGGAGCCTTTCAAAAACAATATTCAAAAGTGACATGCTTTGAAAATAACATAATAAATATTCACGAGTTTAAACATTTCAAACCTTCACAAGTTCATTAACAATCATCACGCTTCCATAAAATGATAGATTAACAAATAGCATGCCTTTCGTAAAACTTGGTAATAACTAGCATGCTTCAAATAATTTCGGTGCAAAACCATAGTATGTATTTACATGGAAACACACGCTTTCTTCAAGCAAGTACTCATCATCTTACATTTAAAACTTGTGAAAAACATAAACATATAAACATGTTTCTAAACATAGTCATATATCATGATAATTTTGTTTAAAGTAAGCTCATTTTAAGTAAAATTATCACTCACTACTTGTCTTGGGCTCTTAAAGAATTATACGCCTTTACTAGCTCCTTTCGGCCTGAAATAGTATATTTTTCTTTGTTAGATTTCCTTAAAATTCCCTTTCACATAGCAAACAAGTCTTAAACATTGATATTTATTCGCTATCGAGACCAAACTTCATAAGAAAATTCATTCATGAACGAGATTCAGGCAACTAGCAAGACTAGACTAGCAAAACCGAGCTGCAAACAAAACTGTACCAACGAAACTGTCGACTAGTGAGATTTATCTAACCAGTGAGAGCAACTCAACCAGTGAGATTTATGAGACAAAAACCAACTAGGGACACCAGTGAGATCCGTCTCCCTCTTGCTCCTTCATGCCCCTAGTGTCGCTAATCTCTCCAGCGATACCTGTCTCACCCTGCTTCAGTCTTCGCTTCTAATTGCTAAAAGTAGCATTTCCAATCGAATTAACATTTCCTTCCTTCTACAAACTTGTAGATAAATGAATTTTCTAATGTACCTCCAAATCTCAGGGTCTATCTCCCCTTCGTTCGTCAGATATTCCAATTCTACTTCTCCCTACTCCAGATCACTCAAGAAATCTGCATCAGTCACTTTCACCTATAATTAAATCTGTTTCCCTTCACATTCCATGTTCAATTTAGGATTTCACTTACCAAAGATACGCTTGGCTTTCCTTCACTTCTTCCTTCGATCTACATGAGAGAAAGCAAATAAGTCCACAACGATCTTACATACTTAGATTAAGTGCTTAGAAATGAAAGTAGGGTTTACAAAAACCCCACAAAATATAACATAAAAAGAAGAATGTTGAGTACGATGAGAATGACGAGAAGTCAAATGAGGTAGAACAACGATTGCAATTAGGCAGGCACCACTAAAACGTTGATAAAATTCTTTGTAATGCAATCAAATAGTTTTTCCAAATCTAGTGTTTACTGTAGTTTCCTTTGCTTTGTAAAAAGTGTGTTTATAAAGAAGCTTATAAAATAGTTACAAACAAAAAGTTGAACACAAACGATTGAAAACAGAGAAATAAGCTTCAAGAAATCTTTGATTGACGAAATCAAAACCAACAAAATTCTAATTTCAAAAACAAAATTTTTAATATGAGTGCAATTGTGAATGAGAAAAGGTAGAAATTTAAGCAAAAAAAATCGAACACAAACCATGGCTATAAGAAATCTCCAGTTGACCAAATCGGAACCAATAAAAGCTGATTTCCAAAAAAATAAAAATCTTAAAGTGAATGCAATCGTGAAAGAGAGAAATCGTGTATCAAAATAAATCAAAATAAATCTTGAATGTAATTTTAGGACTGGTTGTTGCAAATTGTTGGAGGAACACTCCGAAAGGAAAATGTGGGTAGTTTAATAATGAAGGAGAAAATCAAATTATTTTACTAGTTTTCCAGATTGTAATAATGAGAGTAGTCTTGGAATAGAAAAATATCATTTTTAGCCATACATATAATATTTTATCATATTTGCAATATTTTAAAAGTTGATCCAATTATTGCTAAAATATAATCTTAATTTGCTACCCAATGCGATTCTTCCTCAAAATATTCACAATAACCTTTAATTAATTCCAGATAACTAAATTAAACCTACCTAAAAATTTAGGTTGTACCTTCTTTCCTCCTTAAGAACCTTTGTCCTCGAAAGTTTTAATCTTGAAACTCAAGAGATTTTGATCTCATCTCATCCTCTCGTTTTCATGTTGCTTCCTCGAGCTGATGATTCTGCCATAGATTTTTTACTAGCACTATCTCTCGATTGCGTAAAGTTTTCACTTCCCTTGCAAGAATTTAAATAGGTTTCTTCTCATAGCTCAAGTTTTTATTTAATTGCAAGGGTTCAAAGTCTACCACATGAGGAAAAATCTGCCATATACTTCCTCAACATAGAAACATGAAAGACATCGTCAATTGAAGAAAGAGACGTTGGCAAGGCTAAATGCTAAGACATAGGACCGATCCTCTCTAAGATCTTAAATAGCCCAATAAAACATGAACTTAGCTTCCTCTTCCATCCAAACCTTATAATACCTTTCACAGGTGCCACTTTAAAAAATACTTTATCACCTACCTCAAACTTTAGGTCTCAGCATTTCACATCGGCATAACTTTTCTGTCTGCTCTGTGTTATCTGCATGTGAGCTCTAATCTTCTGGATAACATCATTTGTAGACTGCAGTAACTTAGGTCCTAACAATTTTCGTTCACCGACTTCATCCCAATAAACAAAATATCTGCAACTCTTTCCATACAAGCCCTCAAATGGCCTCATACCAATAGTAGCGTGATAACTATTATATTGTAAGCGAACTCCATTAGATGTAGGTGAGAGTCCTAACTTCCTACAAATTCCAACACACAAGTGCATAACATGTCCTCTAATATTTGGTTAAAATGTTCAGTTTGATTATCAGTCTACCGGTGAAAAGTCGTATTACTGAGTGCCTAGCGCTGACTGGAGACTCTTCCAAAAAACTAAATGTGAAGCGAGGGTATCTATTAGACACTATTGAAAGTGACACCCCATGTAACCTCACGATCTCTTTCATATAAATTTGTGCCCACTTATTCACTAAATACGTAGTCTTTCCTAGAACAAAAGGAGCTAACTTAGTAAGTCTGTCCATTATAACCCATATCACTATATAACCTTTTGCTGACCTTAGCAAATCCACAATGAAATCCATAGACCCATTCTCCCACTTCCACTCTAGTACACTCAAGGGCTGTAACAAGCCTGCTAGCTTCTATCTCGGAGCTTTAACTTGTTGACACACTAAACATTTACTGTTGAACTCAACTACCTCTTTTTTCCTATTGCCACTAGTAATATTGTTTCAAGTCCTGATACATCTTGGTGTTGCCAGGATGTATTGAGAATGGAGAATTATGGGCCTCGATCAATAATTGATTCTTAAGATCATTGTTTGCAGGTACACATAGGCGTCCCTGATAAAAGAGACCATTATCTAAGTATAATGAAAACTCACTATCTTGCTCGAACCCTACCCAGCAAAACTTCTCAACAAGGTAATAATCACCTTGTTATGCATCAATAATCATTTGCCTTAAGGTCGGTTGCACTGTCAATTGAGTCAATTGTGATGTAACTTCTCCTAGTGCTGTTGCAATTTTTGTGTGCTCAAAGTCATTGCATAGTTGAGTCTATCTAGTAATAAGAGCGACAAAATGACCTGTCTTCCTACTCAAAGCGTCTGCTATCACGTTTGCCTTGTTAGGATGATACAAAATTTCCACGTCATAATCTTTCATTAACTCTAACCATCTGCACTATCATATTTAACTCTTCCTGAGTGAAGAAGTATATTAAACTTTTACCGTTTGTGAAGATCTATATCTTCTCTTCATATAAATAATGCCCCATATGTGCAAAGCAAACACCACAGCTGCTAACTTCAAATCATGAGTTAGAATTAAATATATGTTATTTTTCTCAATGTTAGTTTCTTGGAAATCAAAACTTTAGATGGTAAAAGAAACAAAAACTCACATCAATTCAATTTTGAGGTGAAATGATGTGAAAATTCAATAAAAAAGAAGTTTGAATGAAGTTAAAAATAAATATATGTTATTTTTCTCCATTCTTATTTCTTAAAAATTAAAGGTTTGGATGGTAAAAGAAACATACATCAATTCAATTTTGAGGTGAAATGATGTAAAAATTTAACAAAAAAAAAAAAAAAAAGGTTAAAATGAAGTTAAAAACAAATATGTGGTTTCATCAAAATAAAAATTTCTTTGTAAAAGAAAATTTTCATTGAGCTAGCATAGTGATTTCAAAAAAAGAAAAAAAAAAAAAAAAAGGTTAAAATGAAGTTAAAAACAAATATGTGGTTTCATCAAAATAAAAATTTCTTTGTAAAAGAAAATTTTCATTGAGCTAGCATAGTGATTTCAAAAAAAGAAAAAAAAAAAAAAAAAGGTTAAAATGAAGTTAAAAACAAATATGTGGTTTCATCAAAATAAAAATTTCTTTGTAAAAGAAAATTTTCATTGAGCTAGCATAGTGATTTCAAAAAAAGAAAAAAAAAAAAAAAAAGGTTAAAATGAAGTTAAAAACAAATATGTGGTTTCATCAAAATAAAAATTTCTTTGTAAAAGAAAATTTTCATTGAGCTAGCATAGTGATTTCAAAAAAAGAAAAAAAAAAAAAAAAATTGAAATTTTGATAGAAATTTTAAAATTTTGAGAAATTTCGAGAAATTGAGGGAAATTCGAAATTCCTCCGATCGAAATTTTAATCAAAATTTTGAGAGTTCAACCGAAATTTTGCACTATGGTTGGTTGGGGTAAGAGTTGGGCATTAAAAGTTTTTAAAGGGAACACAGGTAGGTTGTACATGTAATGCTGAAAGGAAAAGTTTAAAAGAGAATGTTTTAAATGAGGATGAAAGTTTAGGTCACATATGGCAAAATTTTAGTTAATATGTGTGCTTGCAGTGCCCAACTGGGGCTACTTATTAGACATTCAAAATACTCATTCTTTCTCAAAAATTACTTTTCAAATAAAACTGATAACGTCTAGGGAGATCGCTGGAGTTTGCTGGAAACAGTATTCTGGTTCTGGTTCTGCTTTCTCTTGTTAACTAATTACATTTTACACCTTTTTTCCTTTGATGTTTGAAACATTTATTTCTTATGTTATCAATTGTTATTTCCAGAACCCTAAAGGAATGTTTATTTTTATTTAATAAAGTTTAACTCCTATCAAAGTTTAAGTATTTTTTTCAGCATGTAGGTGGTAGCATTCTTATCTAGAACTTGGCTTAGGACTAGGCTCATTTCAATTAATTTGGAGAGTTTTTTTTTTCTTTAATTTAGGTTTTGAAGTCTCATATACCAAATCTCGAAGAGATCTATCGTATATCGATATATAACTAATATACTCAAATGTACTATAAATCAAATTTAATATACATACTTAAGAGTGATTAACCTCACAGATATACCAAAAACCAATATAACCAAAAAAAGAAAACTCGAATTGATGTCAAATTGAGGAACAAAATGAAACGCAACAGGAACACAGATATATCGAGAAATTATAATATTAAAATAAATAAATAAATAACCAAAATTAAAATTATTGAAAATAAGAAAATATAGAAATCTCTTTTTGATTTTTTCACAAAATTCTCACCAATGTGCATCATAACATCCACTAAATGCCACTATTTATAGGTAATTGGGTAACCAAGAGGTAGAATTATTTGGACACTGAAGTTGCTTTGACAGACACATAGACAGTATGCATTAAAGACACATATAGTAAAGAGGAATAAGACACTTCTTTTAGACGCTAAGTATTGGACATCTATTTTGTAATATATATATAATAAAAACAACCGTATTGGTATACTAAATATACCAATAAAACTAAGATATGAGTAATTTTGATACTCGTGAACAAACTAGATTACTAGTACATCGAGAAATTATTAATTTTGTATATCGGTTAGATACATCGTGCATTACAAGCATTTGTCCTCGATTTCCTTCTTCTTCACAAGTTCTTCTCCTCGATTTCCTTCTTTTTATTTTTCCACAAGATTCCTTTTCTTCTCGTTCATCCTTAATATCACAGGTTTGCATGTTTTGAATTTTGTTCATCTTCTCCTTGATGTTCACTCTATTGTTTATGATTCAGTTGATCATTTGACTTTTGAACCATCCTCACCAAACTAATAAAAACTTATAAACCAAGGAAGTATATAAATCATTAAGGTTATGTTTGTAATTTTGTCAGTTATTATGCTTTTGTATTATTAGATAAACTAGTGTAATAAACTATTTAAATTTAGTTTAAGGATCATTTGAAAACTTATCATTTAAGATCATTAAGAGCTATTGAGCTTAAGTGATATAATTTTTGTTTAAACTTGATTTCAATACTTGTTTACTTATAAGTAGCATATTTATGCCAATTTTAGGGTTGAGTTTTTTTAGCTACTTTTTGTATGAATAATTGAGCTTTTCCATGTTATTTATTTGAATTTCATTTGAGCAATTAGACAACACTACTACAAAATTGGAATTTCATGACAGAGTAAAATAACATATATTTAACTTTAACTTCATTCAAACCTTTTCGAGTATTTACATCATTTTACCTCAAAATTGAATTGATGTAAGTTTTGTGTTTTACCATCCAAACCTTTGATTTCCAAGAAATCAACATTGAGAAAAGTAACATATATTTATATTTTACTTCATTGAAACATTTTTCATTGAGTTTTTACATCATGTCACCTCAAAATTGAATAGATGCAAGTTTTGTTATTAAAAATAATATATATCAAGACTTTGGATTAGATGTTCCAAGGTCATATTTTTGGTATTATATATGTACACTTTATAACAAACAATTTACGACTATTTTTTATATAAACATTTCATCTCCTTTAATTTTGCAAGTAATTACCAAATATTGGATATTATTTCGTAATTATTTTTCCATTTCTTTTTTAAATTTCTACTATCGCATCGTCATTTACACATATATTTACAATATATATCTAAATATTGTCTTTGTTTATAAAATTGATGATTAAAAATGGTCAATTATAGTCTAATTAATCTGTAATCAAAGTTTCATTACTTAATTATAACAATTTCCATCAATATCGATATTTTTATTGATATTTTCATAAAATTGGAACTTCGATATGTTGAACATTGGTTTTGATCTCAAGTTATGAGGTCCTGCTCTCCTATTAGCAAGCAATACAGTACCTTTGAAAAGAAAATAATAATAACAATGATAATCAAAATGCAAGGCTTGAAATACTAAGCAGGTGAGGATAGGCGAGACTTTTAATGGCAGCAAACATGCAAACAGTATATAACATTCACTATATACAAAAATGGTTCGTTTCAACCTCATAAATAAAAAGTCAAACAGTCAACTATAATTTTGAACAAATTTCAAAATTAGCGAAAATTAAGGTGTTCCTTCAAAACCACAAACAAATTTGATTCCTTTTGGCCATTATTCCCTTAAATGAGCAACAACTTCTTTCCTTAATTTATACCTTTAATCGATTAATTTTATAACACCTACTTAATAAGGAATACCACACCTAAACCATCCACTTTTTCTTTTTCTTCTTCTCTGAAATTTATGCTATATTATTTGAAGATATTTATTATGCATTTTAGAAGTAAAAATTGACAAAAATAATACATTAAATAATTATTTAAATAACAAATTGTTTCGAAATTTCATCACAACTTTAGTTTCTACAGAATGAGAGAAAGAAGAATGAAGAAAAATTACGACGACTTCCGATTCTTATACAGAACAAGATACAATAATGTCGTTATTAGACGAGTTAAATACTAACTTCTTTCATGCAAAAATAGTATTAAAATAAATTAAAGCCAAAATTAGTAAGATAGTTCATTTTCATGTTCGAAAGAGTCCTTTAACTAGAGGACTAAAACAATATATATATACATATATATATATATATATGTAAAAGAGCATCAAACTAAATAATGAGTTCAACATATTGTTTGATATTTTATCCTAATTGATTACTAGATCTACTATATTTGAAAAATTAAATAGGTTGTTCTTTGCTTGATTTTTTTATATCTATTTTGTCACTAATTTCTTTGTTCCGATTAAGATTTAAAATTTATTAATGAAATCTTGTGATTTAAAGATCTTATCTTCTAAAAAGACGACTCGTGTTTTAAAAAGATTGAGGGCATGTAAAAAGTTATATCCCGTTTTTTCAACCGAAAAAGAAAAACTTTAAAATTAAGGAAATTATTTTAAAGGATAAAATTGTTGAAAATATTTACAAATAATAGTAAAATATCACCGTCTATTTGTGGTAGACTGCAATAGATCGCGATAGACTACTATCTATGTCTATCATGACACGAATAGACACAGATAGTAGTCTATCGCGGTCTATCTCGGATAAAAAGTAAAACTTTGCTAATTTGTAAATATTTAGATTATTTTTTTATATTTGAAAACAAGCCTTAGAACTACAATATTTCAATAATAAATGTGAAACCAGTTGTATATTTATACTTAGATTTTTTTTTTCAGAAAAGAATATTAATGTAAAAATTTGATGTTTTGCACAAATACCTTTTCATGTTAGATCATAAAAAAAAAAAAAAAAAAGGTAAAATTCTAAGCCATGGATGCAGTTTGACAAGCACACATCACTACATGTGTCGTATATTCACTTCAAAAATAAAATTACAAATTAATTTAACTCATACATTTTGATGATTTGTTTGTAATTAGTTTTTAGACTCAAAGGAATTCTTATTATATGGTCCTCAAAATTCCAAATTGTGACTTTATGTTATAAAATAATATCTGTGACATGTCTATTCAATGAGTTAGTTAAATTGGATTAAACTACAAGTTAGTCACTACAATTTGGGATTTAGCTTCGAAATTCATGTCTATTTAGTCATTAAACTTTAAAGGATGAATAATGGGCAATTGAACATTTAGGTAGAAATATTGTGGATGAATTTAGACCTGATACAATAGGCTAAAAGTCAAGTAGAGAGAAGAGAAGATAAATATAAGATAAAGTGGGTTTGGTTCCAATAAATCCAAGTGTCACAAATCATTTATCCAATCAAATTTAATCCTATCTATGATAATGAAAGATCCATTTAAACCAATCTTAAAAGGAAAAGGTAAACTCTATCTCATTCTCCCTATAAATACATTATTATAACTCCATATAAGTTATCTTGAACTTGATTCTAGATTTTGAACTTCATAAAAAAACTTTTGACTTCGTTGTTCTATAGTCCTCTATCTCTAACTTTGGCATCATAGCCATTTTTCTTTGTTTTGGAGTCTCTCTCTCTTCCTCCAATTACAAATTTACCATTGTTGTCATGTGAAGGTTAGATGTGTTTTCCCATATCCAAAATCTGGCATCAATATAGGTCCATGTCTATATTTTGGTCCACAGATTTATGCTAAAATTATGACTCTTGTGTTTAATAGTTTAAAAATAGTCTATTCGATGTCTTGTAAAATTATAGACGTATGGTATTGAAAGTTTGAAAGTTCGAGTCCTATTAGACAAAGAATTCAATTTTATATCAATAAACCTGTTTCTCTTTTGAGGAAAAAAGAATTTAAAAATACGTCAAAGATTCATGTGAATTTTTTTGACTTAAACATGAAAATTTAGTGACTAAACTCGTAATTTAATCTTAAATTTAACCAAATATGGTAAATAAATGAGTAAAAGAGGAAAACAACTAGAAAAAATGTTGACCAATAAAATAATATATTTATTCCCCATGTAATTTTAGTTATGAATTTCTTAAGCAACCCAGTATTATAAGACAGAGAGAAAAAATAGATTAGAATGTGGTTTAAATTTCAATATGCATTTGTTTGTATGGGCAAAATCAGAAATATGACATGAAATATTATTTAGAAATTGGAAGCATTGTTATTCATAAGCATTTACTTAGTCACTATTTTAATATTTAATTTGATTGATGAAGGAGACTCTAAAGTTTTATCTAAAAAACTAAAAGAAAAGAAAAGAAGAAGAAATGACAGGCTCAACATATAGATTTTATTGGCTGGAAGTTTCACGATCACTTTGCTAGCACTAATTTGTTAGCAACATTTATTGATGTTCAACAAATTACCAAAATTAGAAACACATTAACTAAGCTTCTCAATATAGAAAAAAAATAATACAAGTTTTGCCATCACTAACAAACTATGAACAAATTTGAACCTACTTAAAAAGGTTATATAAACAATGTTTGGGGTATGCTTCTCTCACCACAATCCAAAAAGAAGATATCAATTGAGGAAAAGATCAAAGGAAATGGAAAGAACTTTTCAAGTTATTCTTTTTCTAGTCTTGGTATTTGTATTTTCATTTCTTTCTGCATATTCGATACCTTTATCAACACGAGGAAGATGGATCATTGATTCGCAAACAGGACGTCGGGTGAAGCTTGTGTGTGTAAATTGGCCCTCCCACACACAAAGCATGCTGGCAGAAGGCCTCAACCATAGACCCTTAAAAGAACTAGCAGATGAGGCAATCAAGTTAAGATTCAATTGTGTACGACTCACATATGCAACCCACATGTTCACTCGCTATGCAAATAGGACGATTGAAGAAAACTTTGATCTTCTTGATTTAAAACAAGCAAAAGCTGGATTGGCTCAATATAATCCATTTCTGTTGAACAAGACTATTGTTGAAGCTTATGAAGCTGTTGTTGATGTGCTGGGGGCAAGTGGTCTAATGGTGATTGCTGACAATCACATGAGCCAGCCAAGATGGTGTTGCTCTCTTGATGACGGCAATGGCTTCTTTGGAAATCGTAATTTTGACCCTCAGGAATGGCTACAAGGTCTTAGCTTAGTTGCTCAACGATTTAACAACAAATCCACGGTATGTAACATCAAATGATTTTCTCAATTTCTTGAAACTAAACTCAAGCATTTAAAAACTTCTATAATATTTCATTAAATAAAGAAAGTCTTTTTGTGGTTGCTTAGGTGGTAGGAATGAGCTTACGAAATGAGATACGAGGAATGATGGAAAATGCAAATGATTGGAACAACTATGTAACTCAAGGAGTAACCACGATCCACAGCATAAATTCGAAAGTTTTAGTGATTGTTTCAGGCTTAAATTATGACAATGATCTCCGATGCTTAAAGGAGAAGCCTTTGATTGTAAAGACCTTAGACAATAAATTGGTTTTCGAGATACACTTGTATTCTTTTAGTTGAGATTCTGAGAGCAAGTTTGTGCAACAACCATTGAACAATATTTGTGCAAATATTATGAATGGCTTTATAGACCATGCTGAGTTTGTAATTGAAGGATCAAACCCATTTCCTTTATTTGTTAGTGAATATGGGTATGATCAAAGAGAGGTTAACGATGCAGAAAATCGATTCATGAGTTGCTTCACAGCCCATCTTGCACAGAAAGATTTGGATTGGGCATTGTGGACATGGCAAGGTAGTTATTATTATAGAGAAGGTCAAGCAGAACCTGCAGAAACTTTTGGAGTGCTTGATTCTAATTGGACTCAAATTAAGAACCCCAACTTTGTCAAGAAGTTTCAACTATTGCAGACCATGTTGCAAGGTAACTATATTAATGATTTTGAATTTATGCAAGAATTTATAACTAGTAACCTACTATGATTTGTGAAAATAAATGTCAAGAAGTTCCACTAGAGTTTTGTAAAACTAGCTAGCTAACAATTTGGATAACGTTTTTTATGGTACACAGATCCAAATTCCAATGCATCTTTCTCTTATGTTATATACCATCCACAAAGTGGCCAGTGTGTCCAAGTCTCTAATGACAACAAAGAAATTTTCCTCACCAATTGCTCCACTTCAAGTCGATGGAGTCATGACAATGATAGCACTCCAATTAGGATGTCAGACACTGGTTTGTGCTTGAAAGCTAGCGGAGAAGGCCTTGAAGCATCACTTTCAACTGACTGCTTAGGCAAACTAAGTGTTTGGAGTGCCATTTCCAACTCTAAGCTTCATTTGGCAACTTTCACTGAAGATGGAAAGAGTCTTTGTCTGCAGATTGAAAGCTCAAATTCTTCAAAAATTGTGACCAACTCTTGTATTTGCACGAATGGTGATCCAACTTGCCTCCAAGACACCCAAAGCCAATGGTTTGAACTTGTTGGAACCAACACATTGTGATTGGCTCTGTAATTGTAAGATTTAATATATGAAAAACCCTTATCATTTATGGCTATTTTGAGGCAAATCTTTCTTTTTCATTCCAAAAATATCTTATCTCCTATTAATTTAAGAATTTAAGTGATCCTAATGATAAATTAGAGACTCAAACTGGTCATCAATTACGACTATTTTGAGGCAAATCTTTCTTTTTCATTCTAAAAATTTTATCTCCTATTAATTTAAGAGTTCAAGTGATCTAATGATAAATTATAGACTCATACAATAAAGAGTGACAAAAAAAAAAAAAAGTATACAATAAATAATGTTTCTCACCTAGTTAAAAGAAAACATGGGATATGGGAATTTACACCTCTAGCATCAAGGAAAATAATGCATACTAATTATCGTGGAATTAACTATACTTATTTTGATAGTAATATTTTTTGTATTTAAACTTCGTAAATCATAATTTGGAAATGTGTATGTTTACGTACATTATTGCTGGATCAAATAGCGCTATGTGCACATTTTGTATATTATGATTATGTGTTAGATAGGCTATGTTTTTGCTACTTATATATTGGTCTCTTGTTATTTGATTTGTATAGAACTCAATTTTGTGTTTACTGCGGATGTCGCCTATTGTGACTTATAAGAAAAAGGTCACAAATTGCTTCATGTATAATAATCGTCACAGTATGTAATGTTTAAGGTGAACATTATTGCAAGTTGCGATATCTTTTTCGAAATCGTCACTAATACCCTTCATCAATAAGGTTTCATAGATGTTTTGTGCTCATCCCTATAATTCGTCGCAAAAGGCATCTACGATGAATTCTGAGATTTAGAGACATTCTTTTAGGTTGCTGAAGACAAAATTGTAGTGTATTTTGATTGAAATGATATGTAGATGCATTTATATCTCGCCAATTGTTTTCAATGCTGGCTTATTATTAAGAAAAGAATAATGGGTTTCTGTTAGTGTTGGGAAGAACTATTATTTTTGCTCGTTTAGAAATATGAACGTAAGAGAACTGGTTTTAAAATTGTTTATGTCAAATTATGAGATGGTTAGAAAATTAAAGTAAGGCTAAATAGCCGGTATAAATTTACAAAATGGTTTACTTGGAATGAAAAATTTATGTAAAAACTGGCTAAATAAATTTCCTAGATTATTTTGTTTGAAAATATGGGTTAAAACTTCCCTTCAAAATATGGTTCAAAAAATGGAAGAAACATCCCACGAAAATATTTCTAACCAAGATTCAGCTTTGTTCCCCATTATGGTTTACAGATTGTATGCTCTTCAAAGAATGGTAAATACTAGTACACTCTAGCATACCATACAATGTTTTGAAGTTTGAACATAATACTTTTAAGTCAATGATATAACACTGAAAATGTGTTATCTCACTTCGCTTAATTTGATGTTGTTCTTATTTTTTACGAGTTTACTTCCTGATTTAGATAGGTTAACGAGCATATGGAGCCTTCGAGACAGTTCACATGCATTTTAGGTTTAAATGAGATAATTAGTGGGCAAATCGAGCAAAATAGAGTAGGAAGGCAACAAGTAGTCTGACGTCGCAGTGCTCACGCGGTGCCATCAGTGTGCTTTTTCCACAATGCGGGAGATGGAGTTAAGAAGGCAGTGCCGTGGCGGTACGGATTTTGATAAACCACCTATCGCGTGCGCGTGTGCAGCTCTGCGGTGCTAGTCCATTTTTGGCATAAAATGCGCTAGCCGTCAATGAACGAGGGGGGCATCATTTTTGCATGAATTCTCAGCTCTTGTTTGAGAGATTTTCCCTGTATTTTTCTTCCTCGATAACACTTGAAAAACTTTTGGAACTATTATTGTTGGATTCAAGCATATATCAAGGCTAAGGTATTATAGTCTAGCTCAGAATTTAGGGATATTTGTTGATTTGCAACTCTTAAGGTTATTAACATTTTTATATTGTAATTTTGTGGTTTATTAAATTCTCTCTTTATTCTTATTCATTTGATTAAATGTGTTAGGATCTTTTGACAGATTGGCCAAACATCATTTAATTTTCTATTATACATCTAAATTTGATACATAATTGTTAGATTCTTAGATCGCCAAGTGACAACAGTTAAGTTAGAATTGTGTATTGATTTTTGGTGATTTCTAATTCAATAACATTAGTTTGCCTAACTTAAGAGAGATTCGCATCGAACAAATAGTTAGACATTTCTAGATTATTTAGTTCAGCTTAGCAAAATTCCTAGACGTAAATGCTAATTGATTTGCATGTTTAGGATGTTTTCATCTGAACGTAAAGATTGATTCGATTTATAGAACGTCTTTTTAGCTTTCCTAAATGCGATTGGCTAAGTTGACTTATAAAATTACAGAAAATAAGTGTGAATAATTGATGATTGAGTAGTAATCAAAGATAACCTTAATATCCACATGCTAGATGTTTTCCTCATCGATAATTTAAATCAAATCTCATTGTGTTCCTATGTTATCACTTTATTTCTAAATTGAAGTAATCAACACCAACGAAACCCACCCACTTCGGTTACTTTGAAACACTAAGTATTAAATTTGAGAAACTTAATGGTTCCTTGAGGTTTGACCTGTACTAATGTTGTCGCAAGCTTAGTGGGAACATATATTTATTTGAGAGCTAAGGCCATCGACAAGCCTTGATTACCAAATTTGCGCCATTGCTAGGGAACTGTGATGTTTCTCTTCTTGAAAGACTTGTTGTTTCCTTTTTACTTGCGCTTTTGGATTCTCTTGTTGTATGACCCATTCCTCTGGGAACTCTAGTTTTTTATATTTCGCAGATATAAAGAAAGGGGAAAGGAGAATAGCAAGAGAAGTAAGAGCACAAGCCCCGCAGATTAATCAAATTAGTGTGGAAAGCACACAAGCACCTAAAGAGAATTTGGTGGAAGTCGCAGAACAAAGTGAGGTGGCTGAACAACCTGAGTGAACCTTGAGAGACTTGGCATTGCTTGGCACTGCTCAACAACCATATGCATCACTACCCTAAAACTACTAGTCCCTTCGAGCTAAAAACAGGGTTAATTCACTTACTGTCTTCCTTTAATGGCCTTGCAGGTGAAGACCCACATAGGCACCCCAAGGAACTTCAAGTTGTGTGTGATAGAATGTGCCCACATGGAGTGACAGAAGAGCAAATCAACCTCTACGCTTTCCCCTTCTCATTAAAAGAAAAGGCTAAGGATTGGCTATACTATCTACCACTAGGGAGCATTACCATGTGGATGAAAATGAAGAATTAGTTCCTAAGGAACTTCTTCCCGCCTCTCGAGCGACAAGTATTAGGAAGGAAATCTATGACATCACCCAAGCAACTAGGGAGACTTTATTCGAATACTGGGAGTGCTTTAATAGAATTTGTGCTAGTTTTCCACATTACCAAATTTATGATGCTTTATTAATCCAGTATTTTTATGAAGGCTTGCTACCCCAGGAGCGAGGGACGGTAGATGCCGCTAGCAATGGTGCTCTTATAAATAAGACACCAAGTGAGGCTAGGAAGCTGATTTCAACGATGACAGAAAACTCGTAGCAATTGGGGATTCGAGGACTAGGACATGTTTGACTCATTTGTTGGGGAGGTAAAGATTTTAAATCCCAAAATTCTGACTTGGTTTATGTTGTTAAGCAGATGGTGTAAACCCCATACTTAGCCTTGGGAGAAGGCAAGCTAAGAAGCAGTCAGGTGTTATGCGTTGTGTAGAGAATAGTGGCCGAGAGTGAAGGAGCAAAAATTATTAAATGTTGGCCATGACTATGTGTCACACCCCCTCCCAGATTACCCTCTTAACCCAAGAGTAGGTGCAACCTATACATATATGCGTTATCTTGTATACTGAAGCATAGTTGAAAACCTAATCAAATGTACAAAATATGTGCTTAGACTGGGTATTTACAACTATCCCAGAGTACTAAAGCCAAGTAAGCCTAGACGAGGATTTTCTGTAGGCTAGGCGTCCTGGACACGCTCGCTACCTGAAACAAACAACAATAAACAAAAGGCGTGAGCTTAAGCTCAGTGAGTGACTAAATTATCAGTTACAATTCAATCCTCGAATTCATGCTGATCATAAAACTACTATATAGCTTACTAGTACAATTTACTGGGCCACTCGTGACATTTAACAAGGAAACATAAACATTGATCTAATGAGTGGCAGAGCAAAGCTCAACGCTCTAGACCTCATACTTCGACTGCTAGTATTCATATATTCATACGCCTTCACATTTAGTCCCTCGGCGTTTCAACTTTCAAGTGCTTTCTCATATTGTCCCTTAGCACTGAGTCTCAGTATTAAATCACTGCTCAAGTGCCTTCACTCATGGTTCCTCAGCATTGAGCCATCATATACTGGTTTCTATATGCCTTCTCACGGGGTCCCTCGGCATTATAAACTATCTCAGTCAATCTCACTAGTGCCTTCACTCATAGTCCCTCAGCACTATGTCTCATATATCTCCATAGGCCTTCACACAGGGTCCTTCGGCCATGGTTTTGCATTCAGATAGCACACATACAGGAATTCACCAATTATATATTCTCTTCCACTTGTACATTAATAACGATAATCTTTGGACAATTTGAGAGTCACTCATAGTTTGTCTTAGGCCCCGAGTGGATTGTATGTTTTTCCGAGCTCTTCTTGGCCTGTAAAACACATTTCTCATATTAGGTTTTTTTTGAACTCTTTTTTTTCAAAATTATTAGGTAAGCATGTTAATAACTAACGATACTCTATGTCACTAGTGAGACTACCAGCGAGATTCACACTACTGGGTGCTGCACTAGCAAAACTGGAGTGAACTAGACTAGCGATATCATCTTAAGGAGCGATACCTAGCGAGACTTCAGCGAGAATTGTGAGACGTAGAGCCCTTTGCGTTTATCAGCGACACCCGTTTCGTTGCTCACTCTCCCGCTCCTTAGCGATATCACTGTCTAGTGACACTTGATATCACAGTTTCCTTCCTTCCCTTCAAACTTCTTCCTTTATCCTGCTAAAAACCATATTACGGCCAAAATTAGAAATTCCTTCCTTCTACAATCATGTAAAGTAGTGAGTTCTCTAACTTACCTCAAAATTTCAGGCCATAACTTATCTTCATTTGAGAATTATTCCCAAATAACTTCGGCTATCCTGCTTTGCTTAGCAGTTCAACTCCGCTTACTTCTTCCTAGAGATTAACACATTTTCGCTCGGTTTTAGCTTACACATCCCTCATGGAAGTTGCTGAGAATTGATTCAACTTACTTACCTCAAAATTTCAGTTCTTGTTTTGACACCCTTGGTTCACTCTCCTTCAAACACTGATTGGTGTTCAAGTCTATCAGCAACAATCAAGCTTCTGGTTCCAGCTTCAAAATCATCACGAAACTGATCTGATTTCTACTCAAATTCTATTCAAGTACTTTCTTCTACCTCTTCTCGTTGTTCGTCTATGAAATAGAGTTAATATGAGTTCGAAAATGTATCCAAAAGGCTTAACTATTTGATGGACTCCTTTATATGTCAATATAAATCACCGACTTACCAGCTCTAACTTCATCCTCCTTCTAGAATTAGTCAGTGCCACCTTCCATGCATGGCTTCGGCAACGCATAGTCTCCACTTACTATGCCACTGATTGCTTCACGCCGGATAGCTGATTACCGCATGACCCTCTCGGCCACTTTTCTATGTCCGATGCTTACCATTCTTCAACGCATAGGCCATCACAACGCATAGTGATGCCAACTTCTAGCACATAGTAGCCTTCAACACATACCTCTATTAACGCATATAGCACCCTTCTCCCTTCACATCTTTCTCCCCGCCGAGCTGCCCTCTTCAACATATGCTTTTTAGCGGCAACTCTTGTCAATCTTAAATATCCCTCAACGCATGGTCACTCATCACCTGGCTATCACTTAACCATTTTCACTCTCCCCCAACTTAGCAAATTTTCTTTACTTACTTGCCCCATAATTTCTTTTTACTTACTTTCTCTTAATAACAAGTACAGGGCTTACACTATGCGTCGGTAAGGTTGAAGAGTTGTTATATTTTGAAAGGGCTGCTATGTGTTGAAAGTGTCACCATGCGTTGGAAGTGAAGCTGGAACTTGGCCGGGAGTTGTCCTTGACCTATCATGCGTTGGTAAGGCTAATTGTGTAGGAGAGTTGTTGTATGTGATGAACTGTAGCTATGCGTTGAAGGTTGTTGTCATGCGTTGGAGGCAGCAGTGAGTGGATGGTTGTTGTGGGCGTTGGAGGTAGCTTGCGTTGAGGGTTGCTATGCGTTGGAGTGTTGGTGTAGTGTGTGTTGGTGAAGAAGTCTGCGCCGGCCAACTTAATTTAAAAGAAATGGAAGTGGGCATTAAGTCGGAAGCATATATATATATATGAGTGGGCTGAGTGTTTAATCATTTTAAACACATTCCAGAGCTCGAGTAGGTTCCATTTTTCAGATGAACAACGAGGGAAGATAGAAGAAGGTGTTCATGTCAAATTCAAGTAGGATTCTATTTGTTTTTATGGTGTAATTAAAGCTACAACGGAAAGTTTGATTGTAGTCGTGAAATCCGAGCACGGTCTAGTGTTTGGAGAAGAACGAGCTAAGGAAGTCAAAGATAGGGCCGAAATTTTGAGGTTAGTAAGTTAACTCAATTTCTAACCATTTCTATGAAGAATGTTTGAGTTAAATTTGAGGGGAAATATGTAAAATTGTAGGTGGAAGTGATTGCTACTGATTTGCTAGGCGATTGAGAGGAACTCGATGTTATTTGAGGATATCTCCCAAACGAAGAGGAACTATACTCTAAATTTTGAGGTAAGTCAGAGAATCTATCTCTTTACAAGTTTGTAGAAGGGAAGAAGTACTGAATTTGGCTGGAAATATGATTTTTTTTATCAGATAGAAGTGAAAACAAAAGGAAAGAAAGAAACTGTGGCTGTCAAATGTCGCTGGAATTGTAGTGTCGCTGAGGAGGGAGTAGCGAGACGAGTATCGCTGGTAGCGCTAAGGGCTATGTGTCTCACAAATCTCGCTGTGTGCCACTAGGTATCGCTACTTAAGGTGAATCTTGCCAGTCTCGCTCACTATGATCTCGCTAGTGTTGTATATGTGTAACCTAATCTCGCTGGTAGTCTCGCTGGTTATTTATACTCTCGTTCATTATGAGTTGTTTTAGGAGAAGAGAGTCTTGATGATGAAGCAATGTTTGAAGTATAATTATGCCAACTTAATGATTATGGAAAGAAAGTTTAGGGAAGTCTAACACGATAAATGTGTATTTACAGGCCAAGAAGAGCTAGGAAAAGTATACAATCCGCTCAAGGCCTAGGACAGGTCATGACTTCCTATCTAAAAGTGTTTGATTCTAATATAGTTTCTTGATAATCTTTGTCGGTAAACGCTTATATGATCAAATTCTATGAACTTTATGTGAGTTCCATGTGTGGTATAATGAGTTGTTTCGACATATAATTATATACACAAACTGAGCAATAGTATGTGAACTTTATGAATAAGTACGTGTGATATGGTGGTAAGGTTTAAGGAAAATATAAGAATGTTGAAGGTGTTGGAATGGTCGAGATACTATTAGTTAACCTGAATGGATTTCAATGCCGAGGTACTGAGGAGAAGACATGAATGCTATCTGTGTACATGTTTAGTTTTGTGTTAGTAATGTGTTGATTATCATGAATTGTGTTATAATGAATTATTATGCAAAGCATCTTTACTTTATGAAATACATAAAGGAACCCAATGCTGAGAGATGAGGAGAAAGCATGTGGGAAATCCTGTGTTTGAAACACTCAGTGCTAAAAGATGTAGAGAAGGCACTAGAGTATCCTGGAATCCAGTACTGAGGGACAAGGTGAAGGTACTTGGATAAACTGAGGCCATATTGTAATTAATGATGCTGAGGTGTTGAAAGTACTCCACTCAGCTAAGGAATATCGACGTTGGTGCATTGAGTTTTCTCCGCCCAATTAGGGTCACTTCGACGTTGAACAGCATTGAATTACGCTCCGCCTCAACTAGGGAAGGAAATTTAAGGAAACGGTTTGTGAATAATGTTTCGGTAGATAATCATGAGTGATTAATTTATATCTTGATGTATGCTAATTATGGATTTAGCTGAGTTTTATGTTTTCATATAATGTCAAGAAAAACTTTAAACTAGTCACTCACCGAGCGTTTAAGCTCACGTTTTCCTTGTTTCTTTGTTTTATTTTCCAGGTAGCTAATGTGTCCGGGGTGCTTAGCCTACAGTAGAAACTCGTCTGGGCCTGTTTCAGAATCTAGGAATTGCTTAATTGTAAATTCTGAACCTATTTAAATATTGTACATATTGTAAGGATTGAGAAAGTTATGTATAAATGTTGTTGTAAATATTAAGTCTTATGGGAGTCCGGATAGTTATGATAGCTTAACCCTGGCGTGGTTGTGATTATAGATTAATGAATATGTCTTTATCAGGTTATTTTCTAAGACATCAGGGTTGCGTGATGAATGCTTTAGGGGTATTGGAGTCTATTATTTCACACTCACTTTCGGGTTAGGAGTAAATTCGGGAGGGGGTGTGACAGATGGCCATGGATAAAGGGAAATGAGTGCCCATTTGTGGAGTATGTTCTATGAGCAGCCACACCACTGAGGCATGCCCACATGTCGAATAAGGGACAATGCTTGAGGTAAATGTTATTAGAGGATTCAAGAATGGGCAATTGAGGAAGCGAGACTCGTTTCCTCCTACATATAACCCTGTTGGAGAGACCACCCTCACTTCAAATTGGGGGGGGGGGGGGGGGGGGGG
>QLSR01001495.1:2457081-2527098 GCA_031780015.1 Citrullus colocynthis
CGCGGGGGGGGGGGGGGGGGGGGGGGGGGAGGGGGCAGAATGACCAGTGTCAGAACACCAATGGAGCTTCTTCTGCTCAGGTATGTCTCTAGAGGATATGGTTAAAAGTTTGGCTAACTCTAGCATGAAATTTCAGCAGGAGCGGGATGGCAGACTTGGGAAATCAAATCTCCCAACTGGCTACTTCAATGAGCAAGTTAGAAAGGCAAGTGAAAAGCGTTTGAAAAGTACTTTCTATTCTCTCAAATTAAGGGAATTTATATTAGATTTCACTTGTTTGCTAGTGGTTTTCAGGTCAAAATAAAGAAAATTCGAAGTGAATGCCAAAAGATCAAAACCGAGCTAGAATCCAGTGAAAAAGAGAAGAAAGATACACATTTACCAAAAATAGGGTAACGTTGCGGCAACGTTATAGCTCTACCGCGACGCTTTTTCCCGAGAGTTGATTATGCTTTAGCATAGCATCAGGGTCGCGGCACCACCTTTCCATATTAGTCAACGTCGAGGTGCCAACTTTCCAAATTTGAAAATTTTGTATTTTTGGAAATAATTTTGGGCTACTAACTCTATAAATTAGAGGGTTTCCAGCAGCCTTAAACAAAAAAATTACACATCAAGAAATTAGAATTAACATACCAAAAAGAGCCTCAAAGAGTGAGTTGGTTGCAAGGAAAAGGAAAAGAGTTCGAGAGAGAGTCATGGTGCCGTTCGAGTTCTCGACGTGAAAGCCAAGGAGATTGTGACGATGTTTCCTCAATCAAGAGCCTATTCGAATGTTAGGTTGAATGTATGGTTGAGAGACAGTATGTCTAACTAGATCTATAACAATGAAACGTTGTTAATCTATTATGGAAATAGTTAGGTTAATAATGAAAGTTGCTAAAGACTATTCTTAATGCCATATAATTTGTATTGATTTCAAGAGATTAGTAATCAATTGAGTTGCATGAGAAAAGGTTGTTTTTGAGAGAAAATAACTTGAAATTAAGTTTCTAGACTTAAGCATATGAATTACAATGAATTCCATGAACCCTAGAATATTGCATGATGGATTAAACAAGGATTCATTACCCTAGAACTCTCTTTGACTCTTGTGTTTCTTACTTTACTTGCTTTCCCTATTTAGTTTATATTTTCCAAAATCACAACTTAAATTCCAATCCTCAAATACAATTGATTCGATTCTAGAATAGCTAAGTAACTTAAACCTTCGCAATTGGAACCTCAGTGGAACGATATTCGGACTTCACCGTTTTATATTATAACTTGACCCCTACACTTGCGGTTAACACTTAAAGTGCGCATCAGCAAGTTGAAAAGCTTTCTTCCCAACCTGAGGTGAACCCATAAAACAACGTGAGTGCTATCACATTGAGAAGTGGGAAAGAGTTACAATCACCCTATATGCCTGATGTAGTTCAGTTCGATGCGGATCATACTCCACTTGAGCCCACTTCCAGAGGAGGACTACCTCTTAAACTACAAAGGGAGTAAAATATCACCTTCTTATTTCTTTAAACTCTAATGTGTCTAAAACTCCTTTTCCTTCCAGGTTGGCGAAACCCAAAGTGGATGAAGTTGACAAAGAACTTCTTGACACATTTAGGAGGGTGGAAATTAATACTCTACTCTTGGACCCCGTCAAACAAATTCTCAAGTATGCCAAGTTCCTGAAGAAACTATGCACCAGAAAAAAGGTAGACCAAAGAAAATGAGAGAGTTGTGGTAAGCCAATCAGTTTTTGCGATATTACAGAAGAATATGCTTGAAAAGCAGAAAGATTGTGGTATGTTCTCTCTACCCTGTGTGATTGGTAATAAAAAGATTGAGAGAGTCATGCTTGATTTAGGTGCCTCTATTAATGTGATGCCCTACTCCATTTACCAAGATTTGAAATTGAATGATATTCATGAAATCGGAGTAATAATTCAGTTGGCTACTTGTTCGTTTATTCATCCTTTAGGTGTAGTAGAAGATGTTTTAGTGCAAGTAAATAAGTTAATATTCCTTGTAGATTTTTACATACTTAAAATGGAAGAGTCTAGTTCTCCTTCATTTGCATCCATTTTGCTTGGTCGCTCCTTCATGAAAACGATCAAGACAAAAATAGATGTTAATGAAGGAACATTATCTATCGAGTTTGATAGGGAGATTGTTAAGTTTAATATTTTTTATGCTATGAAGGCCCCCACTGCACACACACACTTTGTGTCAGATTGATGTTATAGATTCTTTGGTACAAAAACTTATTTGGGACACCTACGATGATATGATGAGGATGAAGATTATGGAGTATGCACGATGTTATGGGATGAGATTGCTTCCATCACAATGTCACATCTAGTAAGCAACTCTGACTGTTTTGTAAATTCTTCCAACTGAATGTGACCTTCTGTTGTGCAGGCTTCTAAGCTATAGTTGGAACAACTCCCTGAGCATTGAAGTATGGCTATCTTAGAGAGAAGGAAACCCTGCCAGTTATCATTGTAAAGGATCTGACTACCTTGCAAGAAGAACAGTTGGTAAGTATGCTGAAAAAGCAGAAGCTGGCCATTGGGTGGACCCTAGTTGACATAAGATGAATCAGTCCTATTGTTTGCATGCATAGGATAGCATTAGAAGATGGCCCAAGCCATGTCGTCAACCCCAAAGGCATTTGAACCCAACCTTGAGGAAGATCGTGATGAAAGCGATTTTTAAGTAGCTGATACACACTTTCCGTGTTTACCGTAAGTATACGGGTCAAGTTATAATATAAGACGGTTAAGTTCTATATATCGTTCCACTAAGGATTCAATTGTGAAGGTTTAAGTTACTTAGCTATTCTAGAATTGAATCGATTTTATTTGAGGATTCGATCTTAAGTTGTGATTTTAGAAAAACTAAAAAGGAAAGCAAATAAATAAAAAACATAAGAATCAAAGAGAGTTCTAGGGTAATGAATCCTTGGTTAATTCATTATGCAACATTCTAGGATTCATAGGTTTTGTTGCAATTTATATGCTTAAGTCTAGAAATATCAATCCAAGTTCAAAAACAACATTTTCCATGCAACTTAATTGATTATTAATTTCTTGAAATCAATACAAATTACATGGCATTAAGAGTTGTCTTTAGCAACTTTCATTGTTAACCTAAGTTAACCTAACTATTTTCATGATAGATTAACAACAATTCATTGTCATAGATCTAATTAGACATACAATTATCTCAACCATACATCTAATCCAAGATTCAATGATGGTCAATCACAAGAATTAAGCACAATAACAATGAAAAACATACTCATTACAACAAAACCATGAAGAGTCTACAATATCAACATAACTTTATAAGAAATTCATCAATACCCTAAAACTAAAAAGTTTAGCCACTCATAGCTTTAAGCAACATGTTCACAAACAATATCAGCAAAGAAAAACTGTAAAGAAAAGGAAACTCTATTGAAAAGAAGCTCTTGATTGAGGATGAACCGCCAAGATGTCCTTGGTCTTCACGTTGAAAACTCGAAAGACACCGAAACTCTCTCTCAAACTCTTTTCTCTCTTCCTTGCAGCTAACTCACTATTTGGGACTCTTTAATGTATTTTCTCTAAATTCTCTTCTTTTTGTGTCTCTTATTGTTTTGATTGTTGTTAGGACTACTAGAAACCCTCCAATTTATAGTGTTGGCTGCTCAAAATTCTTTCCAAAAAGTAGATTTTTCCAATAAGGAAAACTGGTGCCGCGACGCTAGTCAATGGCGTCGTTGCGCTATTCGTCATCAAATGGTGGCGCTGTAACTGTGCGCCATAAAAACATACCCTCGGCGCCATACCGAAACACAGCGTTGGTGCTGCTGCACTGAGATCGAATGATGCTCTTGGGGAAAAGTGCTGCCGTGTTTTTTGCAGTTTAGTGATTTTCTTCTCTTTTTCCTTTGATTTTGGCTCGGTTTAGTTCTTTTAGCTTTTGATTCTTATTTTCTTTATTTTTACCTAAAAACCACTAGCAGACAAGTAAAATTTAATATAAACTCCCTTAATTTAAGAGAGTAAAAAGCACGTTTCAAGCGCTTTTCAATAGCAGGAAGGAGGTATTATCTATCATATTGTTGACAGTTAGTCGGTGAGCCCCATCCATGTGGTGCCTAAGAAAGCAGGTATCAATGTAGTTTGAAATGAAAAGGGGGTAGATGTTCTTGTTGGGTTCAAAACGGGTGGAGAATGTGTATTGATTTTCGAAAGTTGAATAGTCTAACTAAAAAAGACTATTTTCCTATACCGTTTACTGACAAAATACTTGTATGTCTTGCAGGGAAGCCTTTTTTTTTTTTTTTCCCTTTATGGTTTTTCAGTATTTTACCAGATTCCAATTTACTGTTATGACCAAGAAAAGATGACCTTCACTTGTCCATTTGGAACTTTTGCATTCAGACGTGCCCTTTAGTATATGCAATGCCCCAGGCACATTCTAGAGATGAATGATGAGCATTTTTTTTAATTTCATTGAAAAATGCATCGAGGTATTTATGGATGATTCTACTGGTTATGGGAACTCATTTGATGATTGTTTAGATAACTTATCTAAAGTTCTAGAGTGGTGTATTGAGTCTGACCTTGTGTTAAATTTTGACAAATGTCATTTCACAGCATCTCGTGGAATATTTCTAGGACATGTTATTTATGAAAAGGGAATCGAAGTTGATCAAGCAAAGATAGATGTTATTGCTAACCTCCCATACCCTACAAATGTGAGAGAAGTTCATTCTTTTTTGGGCCATGTAGGATATTATCACATGTTCATTAAAGATTTCAGTAAGATTGCATTGTTGATGACCACCTTACTGCAAAAGGATATGGAGTTTAGTTTCAATGATGAATGCAAGCAAGCAAGCATTTTGCAAAATTAAGGCGGTCTTGATTAGTGCTCCAATTTTGCAAGCTTCTAGGTGGGATCTCCCATTTGAGATTATGTGCGATGCGAGAAACTACGCTGTAGGAGTTGTCCTGGGCAAAGGGTGAAAAAGAAACACCATGTAATTTACTATGCTTCCAAGGTGTTAAATCCGACATTGTGCAATTACACAACTACTGAAAAGAAGCTCCTTTCTATTGTTTTTGCGCTTGAAAAATTTAGATTTTGTATTGTTGGCTTTGAGATAACCATCTTCTCCAACTGTGAAAGCTCTTAGGTGGGATCTCCCATTTAAGATTATATGCGATGCGAGCAACTACGCTATAGGAGCTATCCTAGGCCAAAAGGTAGAAAAGAAACACCATGTCATTTACTATGCTTCCATGGCATTAAATCTAGCACAGTGCAATTACACAACTACTGAAAAGGAGCTCCTTTCTATTGTTTTTGCCCTTGAAAAATTTAGACCTTAAATTGTTGGATCTAGGATAATCGTTTTCTCTGATCATGCAGCCTTGAGGTACTTGTTCACCAAAAAGGAGCCAAAGCCCCGTTTGGTGAGATGGATCCTGCTTTTGCAAGAGTTCGACTTGAAGATAAAGGATCGTAAAGGTTCTAAAAATGGGATAGCTGACCATTTGAGTAGACTTTTACCTGATGAGGATTGTCTACCATTTGATGGTGACTTTCCAGATCAGACCCTCTTGCAGGTGGAAGGTATTCATATGACTCCTTGGTATGCTGACTTGGTAAATTATTTGGTTACATGTGATTTACCTCTTGATCTTAGGATATAAAGTGAGTCTAAATTTTATGTATGGGAAAAGCCTTATTTGTAGAAGTTCTGCTCTAATTAGGTTGTTAGAGATGTGTCCCTAATGAAGAGTTTGAGTCTGTATTAGCTTTTTGTCATGAACATGCTTGTGGTGGGCACTTTAACCCCAAACATACTACTAAGAAAGTTTTAGACTCTGGGCTGTATTGGGAAACATTGTTTAGGGATGCTTTCTTTTATTGCAAAACTTGTTAGCTGTGTCAAAAGTCCGGTAGCCTTTCTCATAGGAATGAGATGCCTCAGATCCCTATCATATTTTGTGAATTATTTGATGTTTTGGGCTATTCCCTTCTTCTTGCGTAGTTTCAAGTATATCTTGCTAGCTATTGATTATGTATCAAAGTGGGTGGAAGCTAAAGTCACCACTACTGACGATTCTAAGATTGTTGTAGGATTCTTTAATCAAACATTTTGTCCAGGTTTGGTTTCCCAAAGGCTATCATCAGTGATCAGGGCTCCCATTTTTGCAACAAGGTAATTGCCTCCCTATTGAAGAAATATGGAGTCCTGCACCGCATTGCTACTCCTTTACACCTTTAGACAAGTGGGCAAGCTAAGATTTCCAACAAAGAAATCAAGGCCAATTCTAGAAAAGGTGGTAAACCCAAGTAGAAAGGATTAGAGTTTGAAGCTGAACGATGCGTTGTGGGCCTCTAGGATCGTATACAATACCCCTATCGGGATGTTCTCGTCTAGGTTGGTCTACGGTAAGGCATGTCACCTTCCTATTGAGGTGAAACATAAAGCATTTTGCGTAGTAATGCAACCTCAACCTTGAGGACATTGGGGAAGCTAGATTGTTGTAATTACAAAAGTTGGAGGAGATAAGCTTAGAAGCATATAAGAACTCTTTGATCTACAAGGAGAAAACAAGACTTTTCCATGATGCAATGATTTCCAGGAAACAAATGCGAAGAAAAGATTTTAGGTTGGACAGAAGGTTTTGATGTTTAATTCACGACTCAAACTAAATGGTTAGGGCCTTTTGTCGTCACTAAAGTTCACCCTTATGCTGTAGTGGAAATTTAGAGTTTGGAGATAGGCAAAACATTTAAGGTCAACAGACAAAAATTGAAGGTTTTTCATGAAGGGGATTCCTGGAGTATTTCGACCCAGCATATCGACTGGACTCACCTGTCTACATCTGGAATGTTTTGCCCTTCTTCGAGGGAGCCAGGTGACAAACTTTTAATTGCTTTCTTTTTCATTTCTTTTTATTTTTCTTATTTTTATTTTTATTTAGAATTAGTTAGGTTAGTTTAATTCAGGGGTAATTTAGTTTAGTCTAATGTAGTATTATTTGACAAAAAAAAAAAAAAAAAAGAATTTAAAACTAGGGCACAGGGTAGCAGCAAAACTGCTTATCATTTCTGTTCGCATGAGAAGGGGCTCTTTCGGTTTCCTCTCTCAAAATCCCTCTCTTCCCTGCATTTTCTCCAACTTCTTCCTCAAATATCTTACTTTTCTTTCAAAGTCAAGAACTTTCTTCACTATTCTTCCTTCAAGAAAGGATATTTTTTTTTTTTTTGGTTTTTGCCCATTTGTGCGAATTGCTTGGCATCCTTCCAGCATTTGGAGTTTTCCACTAAATCGAAGGTAAAATCTCTTGATCTTCACTTTTATTTGAGCTTATTTTGCTGAGTTTGCTTAAGATTTGTGTGGTTTCTCTAAATATTGTGTTGTGCTAATTTGGAGGGAGGACCGAAGTTTTGTAGTTTGGAAAGAAAGTTTTTGAGATTTGAAGTGTTGAGTTTTTATGATTCCAGGTTGGGGGATGGTTGTTTTACCTTAATTCTCTTAGGTAGCCTAGCATAGCGTTCTTAAGGTCTTTATCCTATGGCACCTAAGAAAAACAAGGGTAAAAATTTAGCATCTACTTCTAATAGAGACCACGATGAGCCTTAGTATGATCAGACTAGGTTCGTGTCACTTGTCACCTCAAATAGGTTCGCTAGTACCATGATGCCAAGGCTATTAGTCCTGGGCTCAGGCTCAAGGTTGATTTCTTTCCACACATTTTGATTGAAACTTAGCGCCATGGGTGGGAATTATTGGCATGACAACATAATGCTGCCATAATTCTCGTAGTAAGAATTTTACTACAATATAGCTGAAGGGTCTGATGAGTCTTATGTTAGGGTCGCTCAGTATCTTCTCCTCTTCTGTCGTAAATAGTCTATTTCATTTAACTAACATTCATAGAAACGAGTACTTTAAGCTTTCATATGGCAGAATTAACTATCACTACAACGCTGAGACCCTATGTGGGCCTAGGATCTGATGGGTGGTAAAAAAGGAGGCGTTGGCTAGGATTAGAGGGACTGATCTCTTGGTTTCTAGCTAGATCTGGCATGCTTTTATTTGCACTAGATTCATGGCAGTGATGTGCTTAGTAAACACGTAAGCCCCGTACCTGGCATTGGGAGAAGGCAAGCTAAGAAGAAACTATGAGATGGGCATTGAATAGAGAAAGGTGGCCGAGTTGTGTGTGGGAGTAAAAAATAGCTAAGTGTTGGCTACGCGTTGGTGTGGCTATGCGTTGAGAGTATAGCCGAGGCCTGATGGAAGTTGCCACAGATGGCTATGCGTTGAGAAGGTAGCTCGGCGGTGGGCATTGAGTAGAGAAAGGTGGCCGAGTTGTGTGGGAATAAAAATAACTAAGTGTTGGCCATGCGTTGAAGGCTATTGTGCGTTAGTTGATCAGCACAGCCACGCATTGAAGGCTACTGTGCGTTAGTTGATCAGCACAGCCATGCGTTGAAGATAAGGTATGCGCCGATTAGTTAAATATATAAAGATGAAGTAGGGATTAAGTCGGTGATATATATATATATATGAGTGGACTGAGTGTTTAATCATTTTAACCACATTTCAGAGCTCGAGTTGATCCCATTTCAAAGCTGAACAATGAAGGAAGGTAGAAGAAGGTGTTTATGTTGGTTTGGAGTGGAACTCTCATTGTTTTCGTGGAGGAACTAAAGCTGGAACAACGAGTTCGAACTGTGGAAGCTGTGGCTAGGGTTGAAATTTTAAGGTCAGTAAGTTAACTTGATTTCTAGCAATTTCCATGAAGGATGCTTGAGCCGAATTTGAGTAGAAATGTGTTAAACTCTAGGTAGAAGAGATCGGAGCTGAATTGCTAGACGATTGGGAGCAATTCGGGGTTGTTTGAGAATATCTCTCAAACGAAGAGGACTTTTATTTTGAGACCTTGAGGTAAGATAAAGGACTTATTTCTCTACAAGTTTGCAGAAGGGAAGAAGTTCTAAATCTGGCTGGAAATATGACTTTTAACAGATAGAAGTGAGAACTAAAGGAGGAAACTTTGCTTTCGGATGTCGCTGAGAAATTAAAGTGTAATTGGCGAGACGAGTGTTGCTGGGCGCAGAGGTGCTTTTTGTCTCACAAATCTTGCTGGCTCTCGCTAGGTTTCGCTCCTCAGGTAATCTCGCTAGTGTCGTGTCCTGTTGTGTGGTTTCGCTTGTAATCTCGCTAGAAAAGTGGAATGTCGCTGGTAATCTCGTTAATGACATAGAATCTCGCTAATTATGAATTTTTTTTGGGAAAATGAGAGTCTCGGTGAAGGAACGTGATTGAAGTTTAATTATGCACACTTAATGATCATGGAAAGGAAGTTTAAGGGAAACCTAACGTGAGAAATGTGTATTTACAGGCCAAGAAGAGCTCAGAAAGAGATATAATCCTCTCGGGGCCTAAGACAAATCGTGAGTGACTTTCTATTTCATACAATGACTATTTTTAGCAATGTGTGAGTGGAAACTATCATGTCATATGGAATCTTGTATGTGTATTATCTAAATGCAACCCACGGCCGAGGGACCACATGTGAAGGCCTATGGGGAATACGATATATGATACACAGTGCTGAGGGACCATGTCTGAAGGCACTTGAGAAATTGATTGAAATGGATTCCAATGTCGAGGGACCTTGTGAGAAAGCATATGGAAAACCAGTACATGATAGCTCAGTGCTGAGGGACCATGAGTGAAGGCACTTGAGCAGTGGATTGATATGGAACTTAGTGCCGAGGGACAATATGAGAAGGCACTTGAGGGTTTGAAATGCCGAGGGACGATATGTGAAGGCATTTGTGCCGAGGGACTCGTGTGAAGGCATTTGAATATATGAACGATGAGTATTGATACACGAGGATAAGTGCGTTGAGTTGTGCTTCGCCTCAGATAAAAAAAAAAAAAAAAGGGATAATTGTATCACTTATGCTTTTATAGTATTGTTGATTTAGGAATTCTTGTATGTATATATATGTGGTAGTTTTATGGTGATCTATGTTAACTCAAGGAAGTCTATTAGTAATTAATTAAATTCAGTCATTCACTGGGCACTAGGCTCATGCTTTCTTGCTTGTTTGTTTTATTGTTTCAGGTAGCAAGCGTGTCCGGGAGACCTAGCCTACTTAAGATTCTCGTCTTGGCCTGCTTCGGATCAATTCTCTGGGATAGTTGTAAATACACAGTTTATGTACATATTTTTGTCATGCATGTTCCTTGGAGTATAATGAAAGTGGGCTTTGTGGTGTATAGAACGAATACTTGTTATGATGATTTATGATTTAAGTATCTGGCTTGAGCAGTTATGTTTAACTTATGGTGTTCAACTGGCATATAGCTAGAAATAAATGATCTGGCATTGATTAACGTTATAAGTTATGCGGGAACAGGTGTGTACAGGTTCGCACTTACTTCTAGGTTAGGAAGGGAATTTGGGAGGGGTGTGACAAAACATCACTAGGGAGAGGGCTCTGTTACTTTATGCCCTGTGCACTGGCCTCTCAATTGATGTCGGACAAGTCATACGTGCATCAATCTGATGGACTATTATAGGGCGACCATTGGTGGTCTTGGACATCTGTCCTTGATCACTGAGCTCTGTAGAAGGTTTGGGGTCAAGTTAGGTCAGCGGAAGAGAGAATAAGCCCCAAGTTAGTCCTTGATAGAACTTCCATCGCCACCTTCTACGATCATCTAGACCCAGAGGCGACACGTGAGTACAACATAGCTAATCATCCACATGAGGACCAAAAGCTGGCAGTTATTGATGAACCGTAGGGAGTGAGAAAGGAGAGTTAGCTAGACTGTATTGAGAAGACTGACATTCAGAATGCTGCCAAGCTTAGACGTCTGCATAGAGATGTTGAGTTTGTCATGAATAGGCAGGATCCCTACTTTGCGCATATAGGTTTTGACCTTCACCTCCCTAGGCCGAGTTCCCCCTAGTTCTAATTCTTATATCCTTACCCGCTTCTAGTGCCCTTTTTTAGGTTTCGATTTTACTTAGTTTTCTAGTTTTGGCTGAGCTTCTTGTTCATGACTTGTAGCTTCGTTATGATTCTCCTCAATAGTCAGAATATTACTCACTATAGGTGTATTAGTCTGAGCTTTGGGTTTGAGCTCTCCCATGATTTGAGAAACCAGCTCATCTTCTTCTCTAGTAGTATCATCAATGACATGCACTACTTCTATTTTATCCTCTAGATCTCTCATGGCAGTCTGATAGCATTCTTGGGAAATTAGCTATTCTCCCCTTACGATTCCAACCACACCTGGAGTTGGGAACTTCAAGAGCTGGTGATAGGTAGATGGGACAACTCTCATTTGATGAAGGGATGGTTTTTCCAATATGGCATTGTAGATTGATTTGTCATCCACAACCAGAAATTCCACCATAGCTGTTATAAATGTCTTGCCTCCACCAAAAGTGACTGGGAGCTCTATGCAACCTTCTAGATATACCAACTGCCCCCAAACCCCAGCAAAGGGGTGGCATTTCATTTCAAATGTTCTCGTCCCAATCCCATGGCATCGAAGGCGCGGAAGGATAAGATGTTTGACGAGCTTCCGTCGTCAACTAAAATTTGATGTACGTTAATATTTGTTATGGTCAAAGATACAATTAAAGCGTCATTATAAGGTTGAAGCAAATCTACAACATCTTCCTCAAAGAAACTAATAACTTGCTCTTTTACGGCTAGGCCTCCAAAAATTGTTTTAATCTCTTTAGGAGGTGTTGACGTGCGATCTCTTCTACCTCAAGCTATTCTACTTGGGTTTCCATTCTTATCACTGCTCTCTCCCACATACTTCTTCAACTAATCTCGTTGGATCAAAGTTTCTATGGCTTCTTTAAGATCAAAACATTCAGCAGTATGTCCGTGGTCCCTATGGAAGAGACAATACTTGTCCCTATTTCTTTGATGTGAACAGTTTTCAACTTAGCTGGCCACTTCATCATCTCTTTGTCTTGAATTTCCATTAAAAATATGCTCTATTGGAACCATTGTGAAAGTGTAGTGTTAAAATTTGCTTCGTGGAAAGCCTTCACGAGCCATTTTTTCTGAAGTCATCGATCGTTCCTCTATCCTTCTTTTCTTGCTCTCACGTTGATCCTCATCCTCTCGTCTTCTTGACCCATGGTGATCCGAGTGGATGACCTTCTCCTTCTAGCCACCCCTTGAACGAAGGAGTTCACTTGCACTCATATACTTCTAAGCTCTGATGAGAAGCTCAACGTAGGTCGTAGTAGCTTTCTTATCTAAGGACCATACGAACTTCTCGTCCCTAAGGCCGGCTACAATAATTGTGAAGGCTGCACCATCAATATATCCTTCGATCTGTAATGTTTCGCTGTTGAACCTTGCGACATATTCTCTCAACGTCTCATTCCTTCCCTACTTTATGGTAAGTAGATGAGTGAGAGGTTTTCTCTATAATCTTAGCCTCCATAGAACTGTGTAATGAATGCCCTTGCTAGCTTCTGAAATGAAGCTATCGATCTCCTTTTCAACTTCCTGAACCATTTTTAGGCTGGTCTCGCAAGTATAAATGAAAAAGCCTGACATTTGATAGCATCTCAGACTCCATGGAGTTCCATCCATGACCGAAACATATCTAAATGTTCTAAAGGGTCCTTTGATCCATTGTAGGGTTTCATTGTTGGGAATTTGAACTTAGAGGGTACTTGCTCTCGCATAATCTCGTTTCTGAATGGCTTGTCTACCTGGTCTAGTAGGTTGTCTAGGTCCAACCCCTCAAAATCCTGTGCCTTTTTTAAGTCCCCTAGCTGATTTTGGGTATGTTGTAATTCCGCAACCCATGGATGACTTGCTTCCTCCTGGTCTTCATCAACTTGCGCCCTTCATCTTTGATTGATAAAATCTCGCAGATTTGTTCCCAAGTCAGATTTTCATGCTCATGCGGCCCTTGGAGCCTCCGACTGCTCACCTCTTGAAACTGTTGAATGCTCTCGATGTGTGTAAAATCTCCTTGCTTGACTCCTAATTGAAGCATGATTGCAGACAGTGGGAGTCTGAGAGTTACGGTCGCTAGGTTGTTGCCTCCCTAAGACTAGATTATTCACCCGCCTGTGATTCCCACCTAATTTTTGCTTTTCTAACACTCTATGTGTAGGTGCCTCGGATTCTCCCAACCCTTCAATCGCAGGCTCTTACCCTTGGCAGGATCTCAAACCACCAAGGCGGTGCTCTAACCCAATGAGTCAGTCTTCGACTTTCCCTCATGCTTGCCTTCCTCAATTGAATCTACCTTATTCTGCCTTATCGCTCGATAATAGGATTTGGGGCGTTGCAACATTTCCATGATCTGGCTCAAGCCTTTATCCAAGCCATCAACCTTGGCTGCTAGAGCCACATACTCATTAGCCGACTTGCTCACAAGTTGGGAGGCCCCAACCACTTGAGTTTCCAAAACATGTGTGAAATATTGTCTTGGATGACGTTCACGATCTGAATCATCCTCATCAGCTGGAAGATTCACTCTATTTACATTATTGCTCATGATAAAAAGATAGAGGTAGTAATAAGGACACAATTAAAATCTTCCCCGCAGACTACGCTAACTATTGATGCTAAAATTCGCGGAATACAAATTCATTGTTGGTGCGAATTTTAGCATCAACATTGTCTAATCAATGATAATCAAAGTTGTTAAACTATGCAATATAAGAGTTATATTATGCAAATTAACAAAGGACTTAGATAAATTAATTAGCTAGATTTACCTATGTAATTCCTCGAGGAATACAAATTCATTGTTGGTGCGAATTTTGGCATCAACAGTGTCTAATCAATGATAATCAAAGTTGTTAAACTATGCAATATAAGAGTTATATTATGCAAATTAACAAAGGACTTAGATAAATTAATTAGCTAGATTTACCTATGTAATTAACCCTAGGTTTAAAACGCTCCGTGGGAGGAAAAGATATATATGATATGTCATTTTCTTCTCACGTTTCTCCCTAAAAGTTCACACCATGAGATCTATGCTCGGCCTCGTGGCATCTTGATTTGTGTTCCCCTTCGGATAGTGTTGGCATAGGTCAATGTCAAGGTGAATGGAGAGAATGTTTATAGTAAGTGGGAGAAGGACGTGTGTCAACAAATCCTATGGTGTCCTTCATTGGTTTGCTAGATAACTTTCATGCTCGATCTCGTGGCACCTCGATTTGTGTCCCCCTTCAGATGGTGTTTGCATGAAATTTATCTAAAACTCCAGTTAAAGAAAAGGTCGCTTTAGTTTTTACCTCAATCGATTTTTCCCTTCGGTTGGCTCATTGGGGCGAAACTCTAGGATGTAAAATGAAGGGTTATACTTATAAGAAATTATTATGGATGTTAATGGTTTCTTGACCAAATGATGGTGACTAATTATTATAGGAATAAGAGTTATTCTAGCGTAATAATTGGTTGAGAGTGTCTCAATTCAGTGGAAGGGAGACTAACTACCCATCGGTGTCTTTAATCCCAAATAACTGAAACATCATTGCAAAATTGGGTGTTAAAACTTGGGTACATTAAAATTTTGCTAAACATTGATTGGATTATATGAGTTATCCATGTTTACTAATAAGAAATAATTTGTATGTTTTATAATCATCAAAATGTCAAGCATTTTTATTACCTTGTTAAGTGCTGATAAATGAATGGTGATAACTAAATTTTATGTAAAATTACGATTAACACTATACTCATTGTAGAGGACCTGAAGTTTGTCATCCCTTAGGAGTGTTCTCAAGTACCTGCACAAGATGCATCATGAAATGTTCGTGATGCATATGAGAAATGGATGAAGGCAAATGAAAAGGCTAGAGCAAATATCCATGCTAGCTTATCTGAAGTTTTGGCAAAGAAACATGAAACCACGGTCACTATGCGTGAGATCATGGATTCATTGCAAAAGATGTTTGGACAACCGTCCTCACAAATCAAACATGATGCTCTGAAATTCATTTATAATGCATGTATGAACGAGGAAGCCTCAGTTCGAGAACATGTTCTCAATATGATGGTCCACTTTAACGTGGCTGAAATGAATGGGACCATTATCGATGAGACTAGTTAAGTTAGTTTTATTATGGAATCTCTACCTGAGAGTTCTCTTCAGTTCTGGACCAACGCTGTTACGAACAAACTGAACTACTCCCTTACTACCCTCCTTAACGAGCTGCAGACTTATGAGTCCATGTATAAAGGTAAGGGATCAAATGGGGAGGCAAATGTTGCCAGTTTCTCTAAAACGTTCCACAGAGGTTTGACTTCTGGAACTAAATCTGCTTCTTCCTCTGCCAAAAAGAAATGGAAGAAGAAGAAGAGTAATAAGGGAGGTAACAAAACTAACCAAGCTGCAGCCCAGAAAGGCAAACAAAAGGCCAAGGTTGTAAAAGGAAATTGTTTCCATTGCAATCAAGATGGGCACTGAAAGCGAAATTGCCCCAAGTATTTGGCAGAGAAAAAGAGGGCCAAATAAGGAAAATAAGATTTACAAGTTTTGGAAACTTATTTAGTGGAGAATGATGATTCTGCCTGGATAATTGATTCAGGGGCCACTAATCACATTTGTTCTTCTTTCCAGGGGATCAGTTCCTATTAGTAGCTTGGGACTTGCGAGATGACCTTACGGACATAAATATATCTACAGTGTAGAGAGTGCAGCTACTTGGCTATAGTGGAGTGTCCTAGTAGTTAATAAATGTTAATTAACTAGGTTAAAGAATTTAGCCAGTTAATTTTAAATCGTCGAAGCTCATGATCTGTAGGTTCATTAGGTCTCCTTGTTAGCTCATGGACTAAACCTTAATGCAGTGTGATGGAAGAATTTGAAGATATTCAATTTCGATTAAGGAGTAAAATTTACAGTTTATTCGTTTTAATTATGAATTAAACAAATTAGAAGAGCTGGTAATATTTAAATAATGATTTAAATATTATTTGGATGAATAGAGATTCTTCTGGTTGAAATTACCAAGAAAAGTGAAAAAATTTATTACTTTAATATTAAATATTCATATAATATAATCAATGAGAGAAATATCATTTGGAATTGGTTGCTAGCCATTGTTTAATGTTAGTTAGGAATCCTACCTCATTCCCAATGAGAGAAATATCATCAACATACAATACTAGAAATGCTACAGTTGTTTTGATAATCTTCTTGCAGACACAAGGTTCATCAACATTTTGTTCAAAACCATAAGATTTAGTCGCAGTATCAAACCTTATAGTCTAGGATCAAGATGCTTGTTTGAACCATATAAATACTTTCTTCAAGATAGCCATTCAGAAAAGCTGTCTTGACATGCATTTGCCAAATTTCGTAATCATAACACATGGTAATGGACAAGAGTATTCTAATCGATTTTAACATGGCAACAGGAGAGAAGGTTTCTTCATAATCTACCCCCTCTCTTTGGGTAAAACCCTTTGCCACTAATCGAGCCTTATAGGTCTATACCTTACCAACTTGGTCTTGTTTTCTCTTGTAGATCCATTTACAACCAATAGGTTTTACCCCACTTGGTTGATCTACAAGTTCCTAGACTAAATTGAAGTACGTAGACTCCATTTTGAGGTCCATGGCTTTGATCCACTAGTCTTTATCAATATCATTTATTGCCTGTTTATAGGTTAATGAATCCTCTACGCCATCATCGCGTATGATGACTTGAGTTTCCTTAAACCTTTGTAACGATTGGGTTCATGGATAACTCTCCCACTACGTCGAGGCATTTTCAACTCTTGAGAAGGATATGTTCTATTGACAACTCTTATAGAAGGACCAGTTTGATCAACAACTTTTGTTGACTTATCTGTAGTTTCTTTGGAAACTTCACTTAGTACTAGTTTACTGCGAGGTTGATGATTTCTAATGTGGTCTTCCTCTAAGAAAGTAGCATTTGTTGATACAACCACTCTATTTTCTTGAGGGACAAAAAATAAACTACCTTTCATTTCTTTGAAATATCCTACAAATAGGCATAATTTTGAACGACGTTTTAACTTCTTAGGTCCTTGCACCAACATATGTGCTGGGCATCCCCAAATTCTAAAGTGTCGTAAAATACCTTTATGCTCTCTCCATAATTCATATGGTGTTTCTAAAACACTTTTAGAAGGAACCATGTTCAAAATATACACTACATTCTCTACTGTAAGTCCGCAAAACGAATCAGGCAATTGAGGGTAGCTCATCATTAGACGAACCGTGAGCAACAAGGTTCTATTTCTCCTATTTGATACACCATTCTGCTAAGGTGTACTTGGCGCAGAGAGTTGAGACTTAATTTCATATTTTATCAAATAGTCTTGGAATCCTAAGTCCATATACTTTCCACCACGATCTGATCGAAGTATTTTACTAGTTTTACCTAATAGGTTCTCAACCTTAGCCTTGTACTCTTTGAACTTTTCAAAAGCCTCGAACTTATGATGCATTAGGTAAACATAGCATACCTAGAATAATCATCAATAACACTAACGAAATATTCATACCCTTCTCGTGCTTTGACATTTATACGACCACAAAGGTCTAAGTGCACGAGTCCTAATGGTTCTTTGGCTCTAAGACATTTTCTAGTAAAATATCTTTTGGTCATTTTACCCTCAAAACAAGACTCGCATGGAGGTAAGAAGTTCTCTTCTAACTGGTTTAGGAGTCGACTCCCAATCCTATTGAGATTAATGTGGCCAAGTCTTAAATGCCAAAGATAGGTATTAAAAGAAACTTTTTGCCTTTTATTTTGCATTTCAATATTTAAAATAGCCTTTGCCTTGGTAGGTTTTAACTTATATAAGTTGTTTTCTAAATTTGCAAAACAAATATGAATACATCTTCGCCTTGTCGGATGCTTGGGGATGTATAGTTACTGCTTTTTGATTGATATTCAATTCATTAGACTTGATTGCATGTTAATCATAAAAAGCAATAAGTTAGGTTAGCTTGCAAATCAATTTAGATGAGTGTTGATCTAACCAACCTAGAATTGAACCAAACGAATGTTAATTTAGGCACTTGAAAATTAAGCATTCACCCTAATGTTCCTGAGATCTTCATGCAATCATGCCAATTTGAACGTGCATACTTTCATCTTTTCAAATTAGACTAGTTAGTTGTTTAGGATAAATTAATTAGCCTTTCTAATTAATTTGGTTAGGTGTAAGCAATCATTTAAATTCGGTGATGATAATCCGATGACCAAATTATTGGGTTTTATGTCCTAAAACTCGTGGTTTGTAAACTTTGAACATATTCTCAGTAGAGTTGTTATCGAGGTTTATTCAGTAAAGATGTTTTTGAATATATGAATTGCATTTAAAATAACCCTAAATCCAATAAACTAAGAACCCCTAGCTATAGTTTGAATATTTAGACTTTATGTGTAGACATAAAAATTGGACCAAGTTTAGATAATAGCCAAAACGGTCTATAGTATAGGGATAAGGTTGGATACCTTATCCTGGAAACACTATAGATGCGACTCATTTTGTATTTGATACAGATGATGTGATCCTATATCGTTCATGTAAAGACATGATAGTAGAGGCATCCTATTCAATGAGTTTGCATAAGATCGGACCATGAGATAATGTAAGCTCCACTTACATTCTCAACATTCTTGGGAGAGATGGCTAGCAAGTGGCTTGGCAGGTAGTAAGATGGAGGCGGCTGAGAGCCCTTGACATGGAGTGGTCAGGTAGTGTGTGGTAGGTGTGTGGCAGAAGAGAGGGTTGGCTAGGTTGTAGCCAAGCCCCAAAAGGGTGCGTGATGCAAGCTTCGTGTGTTGGAAGGATGGGCCGAGGGGTGCGTCCATGGTGAGCTTGGTTAGAGGCCTTTGATGCTATGTTTGATGGGGCAAGTTGCACTATGCATTTAAGAGCTTGGCAATGTTGTTTGAGGTTAGTAATAAGGGGTGATGCGGTGAGGCTATGCGTTAAAGAGGGCCTAGGAGGCTAACGCATGGTCGCTATGCATCCATGTTAGGCGTCCAAGCTAGCCAAGAGGGCTGCATGCATGGGTAGCTGAGGAAGGTAGCCAACTAACCTCAAAAGGATGCATGGAGAAAGCCTTACTTGGGGATGTGTCCACCATTCCTTCTTGATTAAGCAAAGCCTAGACTTAAGTGATAAGCAAGCCAAATTAGATGTGAAATTGAGGTTAAGTGTGGCATGGGCTTGCATGTGAGCATGAGGTGGCAAGCTAGGAGTTTGCATGCAGATTTCTATAAAGTCTATAAATAGAAAGGTTAGCAAATGAGGTAGGTGTGTGCAAACAACTCGTGCTATTTGTGATTTTTTTTCAACCAAATTGTCTTAAATTGAGTCTAGTTCTATTGAGAGGGCTGCTAGAAAGAAACTTTATGAGGAAGAACTCGGATTTCATCAAAAACTCAAGCTTGCTTCGGCTATCGGGTAACTGGAGCAAAGCGAGAAGATTTAGTGATATCGGGCGGAGGAAGAGAAGTTAGAGGCTGAAATTTTGAGGTAAGCTAGCTAAGACAACTATCTACAAGTTTGTAAGAAGAAGTAAAGTCTAATTTTGGCTAAAAATATTACTTTTGGCAGCTGGAAGTGAAGATAGTATTTTTTAGGCTGTCGGCTCCGTTTTGAGGAAGCTGTGCGTGCAAGCAAGCTGAGGCAGTGGCTGGAGGAAGAATTTTTTTAGTTTATTTTGGCATGTTTTGGACACTCAAGAGGCGGAACGTGCAAGAGTGAGCCAGTGGAGTTGTTATCAGTGTGCAGACCATGGGGCGAGATAGGTCTTGCTGGTGGCTCTGCATGTGTGCAGAAGTTGAATGAGACGAGTCTAGCTGGTCTCGCTGAGGCGCACCAGACGTGCGCGCGCCTTGCCTCTTTTGAGGTTATTTTGGCAATGGGTGTGGGGGAACTACTGCCCATGAGGGGCAGTGTGTGCAAAACAATGGCTGGGTGTGTAGGGCAGTGTGCTGTGCGGGGTTTGTCGCTCATTTGAGGTTAAGCCAGCTGGGTAAGCATGCTGCAGGGTTGTTGGACACACCTAGGGGCAATTTGCAACTTTTAGACATTTTGCCTAATTGTTGCTTGTCGGTAAGTCTTTTTGAGCTAAAATGACTTAAATCATGTCATAAAGGGAACTTTAACGAAATTGACAAAAGAATTAATTTATTCCAGGCTAGAAAGAGCTAGGAGAAGCATATGACCCATTAAGAGCCTAGGACAAGTTGTGAGTGACCTAATTTTGTTTAAAATGATTTATTCTCTAAATATTTCTAGAATGCTTGGTTTATTTGCAAAATAGGAGATTTTTGGCATGAGTTGAATTTGAGAAAGTATGTGTTTCTTTATATGAATTTGAACATGCTTTTACATGATTTTGAGCATGATGTCTTATGATACCGAGCTTTGTGAAAAGCATGCTGTTTGAGAAATACTCTGAAAATTCTGAAGAATTGTTTAACTTATGTTTATAAATGATTTAGCATGCTTTATTTTCAAAAGATGGTCCCTAATGTTGAAGGACATGGAGAAGGCATATGGGCAGTTGAATACAATAGATGATCCCCAATGTCGAAAGATATAGACAAGGCATATGGGCAGCCTTAATATTGGGGACCCCAGTACTGAAGGACTAGAGAAGGTATACGGGCAACCCCTGTCATAATTCCTATCTACAAATGTCTATAAGCTTTCAAAAGCTTCATTATTTGATTACCAAACATGATTTCGTTGAGCTTTTAAACCAAACATAGTTTAATAAACTTGTCACTTACTGGACAACCTAGCTCATGTTTTCAAATGTTATCTACTTTCCAGGGAGCGAGCGAAACCGGGGTACTTAGCCTACTCGTCGAAGTCATCTGGATCTGCTTCTTAGTTTTAAACATTGTAAATATTTATTAGACCTAGCATTGTATATATTGGGGTCTAAGGTCTGGTGGAATGTGTAAGAACTCTATTGTTATTATTATAAAGTTTAATTTGAGATTATTTATGGCCTGGATGTGAGTTATAATTCTACTATTGAGTGCTTGGTAAGCAATTTTGAGGAGAGTTAAGTTAATAGTAGATGTCGTAAAGATCAATATCTGCTGTCGTCATGCCTCTTTTAGGGTTAAGAGGATAGCTCGGGAGGGGGTGTGATAGATAATCACTTTTATTTTATAACGTCATTTACTATTAAAACTAATTATTTTGAAATGATGACTGCCACACCCCCTCCCAGATTGCCTACATAACCTGAAAGGAGATGTGAGGACAGCATACATCACCCCTCTTGTGACGCATACCATCCATTTCTCCAAACTGATCTTGTGAGTTTATAACATACATATTGCTCCTTCATACATCCAAAACCATAACAAATAGGAATTTATATACATATCGCTAATTCAAATTTTACAACTCGTCCATAAGACCCTTATACAAACCATATTTCAACTCCCAGTAAATATACAACTAGGTCTACATGCCAACTATATAAGGTTTTATATACATACAACTCTTTAAAACAGGACAGATTTTCTGGAAACTCGAAGCTTAAGCAGGGCAAGTTGGAGTAGGCAAAGCACCAGAAACGTCCTTGCTACCTGGAGGAGAAAGAAAACTTGAAAACATAAGCTAACAGTCTAGTGAGTGGCTAATTTTTAACAAACTAATTTAGTTCGAAAATCATCAGGATTTAAACAGATTCTGACAGCATGAGTAAAACATAGAATCATCTCATTTTCATTGATTAAATCACGTTTTAATGCCCTTATCAAATCATACATGGTTTTTCAGCAATTCGTAAATAAAATAATACGATTACAATACTTCTCCTTAGTTGAGGCGGAGCAAAACTCAACGCCCCAGCGTCAAAAACAAATAAGGCTCGATGCGGAGCAGAACTCAACGCACCAGCATATAACCTCTATGTGCACATAGAAACATGGCGGGTTGCCCAAGTACCTTCTCCATGTCCTTCAGTACTGGGTCCCAGGGAAACTCACGTGCCTTCTCCATGTCCATCAGCACTGAGTCTCCTTTAAAACATTTCTCTTTAAGAAAAGCAATACTTTATACAAACAGTTCATATACCAATTTTTCATGAGAAAATAGGGCAATCCATAAATCAATAACATTTCATAAACATACTTTTCAATATCGTGAAACAAGAAAAGTGTCATTCACAGCTCTTTCTAGGCCTTGAGTGGATTATACGCCTTCCCTACCTCCTATTGGCCTAAAATGAACATTTTTCCTTACATTACGTTTATTTTACTTGATCATTTAGTTGCATAATTAAACTCAAATCATGATTCATCACCGAGCCTTCCCTTTTTCCAAAGTGAACTTAATAAGCAAGACTACTAATGAAACTCCCACATTCCAGCGAGATTACTAGCGATACTACCAACAGAACACGATACTAGCGACACCAGGATAAGCGAGACTAGCGTGATTTATCTAGCCACCCCTTGAGAGACAAAAAGCTCTTTTATACCACCAGCAAGATTTGTCTCGCTACTCACCCTCCAATTCTCCGGGATATCAGTTTCCTAGCGACACCCGACAGCAGAGTTTCCTCCTTTCCTTTTGTTCTCACTTCTATCGATTAAAAGTCATATTTCCAGCCAAATTTAGAACTTCTTTCCTTCTACAAACTTGTAGAGAAATATGTTTTCTAGCTTACCTCAAATTTTCGTGGCTTAACTTGTCCTTGTTCGTCAGATATTGCACGATTTCTCCGCACTACTATAGATTAACAGGAATTTCTTATCAATAACTTCCAACTAAAGGTTTACATGTTTCTATTCCATTTCAACTCAAACATCCTTCATAAAAGTTGTTCAGAATTGAGTTAACTTACTAAACTTAAAATTTCAGCCTTAGACTCGATCTTCTCGATTCGTTTCACTCCAAATATCCAATACTGTTCAGTTTGTGCGTCCACAAATAACGTTCTGTTCCAGCTTAGATTTCAAAACCAAAACGAGTAGACTTCTATCCAAAAATCCACAAGAACACCTTCTTCTACCTTTTCTTTTAGTTCGTCTGAATATGGAACCGACTTAAGCTCTCGAAAATGTCTAAAAATGATAAAATATTCAATTTACTCACCTATATATATATTGCCGACTTAACTCTCCTATGCAGGCTGGCGTGCGGGGTTTCTTTCTCAATTCAAGGTAAGGCATTCTACACAGCCAACGATCAACCCCCTCAGCAGACAGCCACCCTCAACGCATGGTGCCCTCAATGCCTCCTACCTTCAACGCATACAATTCAATCAATTATATCCGTCTTCAACGCATGGGGACTTTAACGCATGGCAACCTTACCAAAGCATGGTAGATCAAAACATTTCTTTCCCCGCCACTGATCAACTTCTCTTCCAACGCAAGTGACTACTTCAGCTCATAACTCTTCGTGATTTTCACCTTCAACGCATGGTCACTCAAAAGAACAATGCTCTTCTCTGCTTTCATCGATGCATAGTTTTGGCCAATGCTTAACTCTTCCACTCTCGGCTACTTTCCCCTAGCAACGCATAGTCACCATTATACTTGCCTTCTCCCAACACTTAGCATTATAAGCTAGTGCTTACAATGACCTAGGTAACTCGATCTTAATCTTAAGCTAACTATGAACTCCTGTTTATTTGGGATTACCCTTTAATCTTCATGAGTGACAGTGGCCCGAGTTCGTCGACTTAATAAGCCTACCATTTTAGGGATAAGACCAGGTAGATAGCTGGGGACATATTCTTGCTAGATGGAATTCAATCCTACCTAATTCAGGGTTAATAGAGAAGTTGTTCCTTTAAGTACTGACTCCGAGTTTTGGACAATGGACCCCACCCTCTCAATGGCCCAAAAGAAACTCGGTTTGGTGGTTGAACCATAAACCAATTGTTTATTAGAGGATCAATGGGACTTAAGGAACAAGATATAATTACAGGGGTAAAACGATAATTTTGACCTAGTTGTCATTACGAACAACTTATGAAGGTTCAACTTACTAATCATGGTTATATGAAATGGACAGAAATATATCTATAGCAAGGATAGTGCAGCTACTAGGCTATATTGGAATGTCTCCGTAGTTTACGAATGTTAATTAACTAGATTAAAAAGTTTAGCTAGTTAATTTCGGATCGTTGGACCTCATGATCTATAGGTTCATTAGGTCTCCTTGTTAGCTCATGAACTAAACCTTAAAACAGTGTGATGAGAGAATTTGAAAACGTTCAAATTTAGTTTAGGGAGTAAGTTTTTACATTTTGTTTGTTTAATTATGAATTAAACGAAAAAGGAGAGTTGGAAATATTTAAATATGATTTAAATATTATTCGCATGAATAGAGATTCATCAAATTGAAAATTGTTAGGATAAGTGGAAAATTTATTATTTTAATATAATTAACTTAATTAACTTAGTTAATTATCATTTAAATTAATTTTATATTTAATATTAATTAATTTTATTTAAAATTAATTAATTTAAAGAAATTGAAAATAGAAATTCATTTTTCAATTTTTTCTATTTTTCAATTTTCCATAAAGTAGGAGGCAGGTGCTCTAGAAACACTCTTAACCCTCTTTGAAACACCTCCTAATCCACTTGATTTCTCACAAAAATTGGTGTCAATCCATGGCAAATCTGATCTGCATGTTTTTCTTCTTTAAATAGAGATTGATTAGCTTGAAAAAGGTTTGATAATTTTTTGTGAATGCTGAAATTCTTATCACCAACTCTAAAACTCTCCAAAACTCTCAATTGTCTTCAAATTTGCTCCAAATTCATCACTTTTTGAATCCCACAATCCATTCTAAGACTGAGAATAACGAGGAAGATTCTTGTGGTGGTCCAAGAAGTGTTCGTGATCAAAATCTTCAAAGAAATTGCTTCAATTTTGAGCTACAACAAGTAAGTATCAAAACTTTGTTATTCGGTTTTTTAGAACAAGCATGTTTATCCTTAAAATTGGTGTGAGTGTTTTAGATCCGAATTGCTTCTTCATATGTGTTCCCAACTCCTTCAAACATATATTGAAAAAGGAAAATCTGTTAAAACCCAAGTTAGGTTCTTCTAATATATTATTTTCAAACTTCAATTTGTGCTTTTACTTTATGCATTTCAAATTTCCTTGCAATAAACCAACTTCAAACTCCCTTTGGTTACCCCTAGGACTGTTGACAATTTAATTAAGAAATTTAAGGATTCCCTGTGTTCGACTTTGTCTTGCCACTACTACTAGTTTTCGTGAATTCAATTAAAAAAAATTATTGGAAAGCGAAATTGGACAACGAATTACGCGCCTTCTAATTGGACAACTCTCCGCTATTAGCTTAGATGTGACATTTTGCTTCCATTCAAAACCAACAACTCACCTTTCCTTCAAGGTGTAAGATCTTTCAACAAAAATATATGTTTCTTTCTAAAAGTCTCTCCCTTCAATCAATTAATATTTTCACACTACAATGGCATGAGTAGAAACCAAAATGGCATGAGACATCTTCTATATGTTAGCTTCTCAATTTAAAACCACCTTTTTTATTTCATCTTAAGTCCTTTTAAACTATTTAGCTTTTCTTTTTCAATACTTCAACTAAATTAGATACTTTCAATAGGAATTTATGCTCATTAAGTTTATTCTCTCCAACTTCGTTTTCACTCTTCTTGTGTATCACTTGAATAACCAAAATAACCAAAATACCATGTTGAGTCCACCAATCTTTAGCACTACAAAAGTGATCAAGACATACTTATCCTTTCAAAATTTCTTAAAATAGCTAGTAAACTTTAATAAAACTAAGTCTCTTCCCATTTCCTTTCTTATCTATAAGGCGACTTTAACCTCATACTTCCTAAGTGCCTTGTTGTGATAGGATTTTTTTTAGCACCACCATCATATATCGTACTTTACAAACATGACATTCCTCGGTGAATTCTCATATGGCCAACTTGTTTACTCGCTTATGCAAACTTTTTTTTTTCCAATCTTCAACGTCCCAACATAACATAGATTACTATTCCCAATAATTTGAACTAAATCATACATTTCCTTTCAATAGAATCCTTCCATGAGATAACTAGTGTCAAGTGGCCCTTTAACATCCATTAATTTCTCATTAAGTCATAACTAAATAACCATCACATACTAACTTTTATCAAATTAACAAACAATTGATACATACAAATAAATTTAGTACTTTTATGCACATCTTTATTTTCATCAAACTTTTAACTTATATGACGTACCTAGCAATCACGAAACTTTGCTAATTAGCCATGAGGAAACTGTACGCTTATGCAATCTACAAAACTCACAAGTTGGGCTCTAATACCAATTGTAATAATCCAAATTTCGACACTAAACTAGGGACCATTACTAAGATTTAACCTTCATTGACTTTACTAACTTTTATACTTTAGAAAAATTTCGGCATCATAACAATGCTACCGTAACAAAAACCAAAATTTAATTTTTGGCACCTGTTTCAAAGAAGCACACTCCTAATAGCATTCAACATCAAACTCCTTCTCTACATATCTACAAGAGTTTCCAGAAGACTAAAATTCAATATATCTACTTAATTATTTAATTCAACAAAAGTTACTAAAACTAACAAACTTAACTAATGTCAACTCGAAAGAATAAACCATTAAATACCCAAAATATAAACTCTAACAAGCCAAAAACACATAAGGCCTCAAAAAGAAGTTTTAGGCATGAAAACCTTATGTCAAAGACACAAACGACAAGTTCATAAAGCAAAAATCTCTCAAATGCATTATCATGCATCTCTAGTCTTCCATGTCTGCCTAGCAAATCCCCCATCAATCGCCCTGCACACCCCTTCCTTTACTTGAAAAAAAATTCATGGAAGGAGTGAGTATTTAAAATACTCAGTAAGGAACCCTACTACTAGAGTCGGATTATGCATACACACAGAACGCGGTTCATGTTTTTCTAGTGGGACCTATTACTACCCTCTAGTACATATAATCTTCCTCTTCAAGGCCTTAACATGGATAGTTACTATTCCTTTGTTCCTCTGTTCCTCTCCTAACATAGAGATATTGTAGACATCCTCTAGAGACTGAACCTAGCTAATTGTATGTTGGCTCCAAATTAGTGGGGTCGACTCTCCCCTACAACATGTCTGGTTCCTCTATTCCTTTCCCAACATAGAGATAATGTAGACATCCTCTAAAGACTGAGCTCAACCAACTGTATGTTGGCTCCAAATTAGTGGGATTGAGTCTCGTTTACAACACCTCTGGTTCCTCTGTTCCTCTCCTAACATAGAGATAATGTAGACATCCTCGAAAGACCAAGCCTAGCTAAATGTAAGTTGGCTCCAAATTATCTCGAGATCCTTTAGATGTACATCAATTTTCTCAAAGAGATAATTGCCATGAACATGGTTCTTAGTTTTCATGGAACATATCAATGCATAAGGACCCATATTCATTTTCATGCTTTCATGGAATGCAACATAGATAATTGCCATCTTTATAGACACAAACATCATTGTTCCTTCCTTTCTAAATTTAAAAAAATATATATAAAATAAAATTCATGGTTCTATGACATTCATTACATTCAACAATCATATATATAACACATTCATCAATCATGCAAATCATATTAAAGATTCATGTAGTGGCTATCCTCAACCTAGCCTAAGCGTTTAGTAGTAAAGCTACTTACCTCAAATTGACATCCAAACAATTAGCCAACCAATGTCCTTTATCTTGTAAAAATATCTTGAATTACCCTAAATAAAAATCAAAATTAACTTAAATCTTTAGGGCATAAACGAAATGTATAAAATTCATCCTAACGATCTTCGAGAGCTTACCCAACTTGAGACTTGATTCAAGAACAATTCTAAATTTTTCTCAACGATTCGAGCTTAGGCACAAACCAATAACTAAAGAATTTAGACCAAATTTCTGGCAACTAAAATAAATCTTGAGACGGAGTTACCAAGTCTCAAAACTTACCAAAATCCACCAAGAACGAACTTCAACTCTGCTATACTGCCCACCCCTAACTTTAGAACTCAGATCTAGCACCAACCCATTAAGAGCAAGTCAAAACTTATGCCAGAACTCAATGAGTTTTCAACAATTACAAGAAACCCACAAAAAACCTACCGAAATACCTGAAATCTTACCCAAGTCCAAGATTCCAACGACAACGGTGCATGGCGAGCGGCAATCTCAATCTCCGACAACTCTCAACCAATGGAAAAGACAGATCTGGTGCGCGTGAAGGCCGATGATGATCGGATCTGAGAGCAATGCTTAGAGAGAGAGGTCGCATGAGGAGAGAGAGACCCAACAAGAGCACTCACCACCCGCGAATAGCTGTAGATGATTGATGTGCGATTCTGCAATTGGATAGGTCAAGCAATAATATAAAACGGTTTAAATTCTCGTATCCACTGAGGATTGAATTGGATATATTCACTTATCTGTTAAAGAATTGAATTGATTCTATCGAAGGAATGGAAATCGAATTTGGATTTTTATATTTTGAAAACAAAGCAAATAAATCCAAGGGATAAAAGTGAGGTGTTGATGTCATTAATTACTTCATTAAGTCATGCTTTTAAGGTTTACATGGAATTATGTGCAAATAATATGTTTAAATTTAAAAACTAATATCCCGATTATTTTCTCTAAAAAACAACAAACTTAATTGATCACTAATCTCTTGAACCCAAATTAAAAGGCATAGCATTAACCTAGCTATTTTCATGAAAGATTAGTAGAGATTCAATGTCATAGATCCAATTAGACATACGACCACTCAATCATACATCTAACCTAACAATTGTTGATGATCAATCAATAGAGAATAAGGCACGATAGTATTGAAAAACATATCATTCAACAACACACGTGAAAAATACTAAATCAGTAACTTAAATCCATAATTAAGTCATCCAACACCTTAAAGTAATGACTTTAGCCACACATAGCCATCAAACACATACTTGCATATGAGTTCTCAAGCATAAAAGTAAAAGGGAAAGTGAAACTTAGTAAGAAAGACTCTTGAATTGTTTCTTGGCGTTGAATTCCTTCAATCTCCTCTTGGTTAGCAACTCGAGATCTCCAAGAGCCTCCAACTCTTCTCCAACACTTTCCTCTCTTTATGATGACAAACTCACACTTTTAAGCTCTCTTTTCCTGAGTTTTCATGTGTCTCTCCTTGTATTGTCTTCTGTTTCTTTGTTGTATTGTCTTGTGTCCCTAGGGTTGCTGAAAACCCTTCAATTTATAGAAGTGGCCGCACAAAATATTTTCCAAATTTGCAAAATCTTCAAAAAAGAAAAGTTGGTGTCGCTGCCTCTTACTACGTTGTCCATCATAATGGGGCATCGTAGTGATGTCGGGCAGCATCACGACATTGTCTGTCATTAAAGCCTAGTTTTAAACGCAGAGCTGAAGGGACGCTTCATGCCAGCGACGCGACACTCATGAGGCAACCAATTTTTTATGCTCTTAGGTCAAGAGCGCCGAGGGTAGTGCTACTACGTTATCTATAATTGTAATTATTTTCAACAGTTTTTTTATTTTTGAAAATATCCTCTATATATATATATATATATATATATATAACGTGCTAAAAGAATAAAAAAAAAAAAAAACAAAGAAAAAAACTTTAAAATGGAACCGAGATGTGAATGGCTACCTCATTTCTTCACACGTCTTTTGCACGCAATCAAATCTTCATCAATCCAATTGAAATCATTGCTTGAATTCACCCTATTTGCATATACGTTCTTCCATATTTAGAAAGAATTATAAGGAATTAAGTTTCACTCTTTACTATTTTTATCGTATTAAAATTAATTTTAGAATATTTTATTTTATAATTATTTAAATTAACTAATAGACATTGATGTCAGAAATTGGAGTGAATATTTAATTAAAAATTGAAATTGAATGTATAAATCATGTAACATAAGGACTAAATTGAAACATAACTCAAACTTTAAAGGTAAAATTGTAACATTTTCAAACCTAGAGGCTAAATTAAAACCACTTCAAAAGTTAGGACTAAAAGTGCAACATTTTGAAAACTAAGGACCAAATAGAAACTAGCTAAACCCAATACCTGGGGACCAAAAATATATTTTTTTTTATTATTATACCACAATTTGTGAAAAATATTCTTCAATTTTGTTTATTTATTTATTATTATTATTTTTTTTTTTTTGTATATGCCATTTGCATTGAATTTTTGGTTTAGTATACAAAAAAGTATGAGTATAAACACCATTCTCAAACATAAGCTAACTTTGGCACAAGTTCTTGACCACATAAAAATTAGGCATGTTGGCGATTGAAGGAAAAAAAAATTGAAGGTCCATAATCTTGGATGTTTTTCCTCATTTGGTGTAGATTTTATTAATTATATGCCTTCAAGTCTATGTTTTGCTGTCACACTCCTATGAAAGATTTGATGAACCCCATGCATACTTGTTTCACCTCCTCTATTATTTTCTTCTAATAATTCTAATATAAATTCTCTCTAAGAGGGGAAAAAAAGTAATTTCATTTATTTATTTATTTCTACAATTTTGACAAGTGGGTTTGAAATTAAAGTTTCAAACGTGGGTAAATTTTAGCCAATATAGTACACAAAAGTTTAGGATTGTAAGATTCCTAAAAAAGAAAAAAAAGGAAGCGAAGATGAGTCCTTAGCCCATGATGTTAGAAGTGTGGAGAATGAAGATTATTTTTCTTGACACATGTGAAAAGTGGAAAAATCGAATCTCTGACTGTGAAGTTGACAGTACAAGCTTATGTCTATTGAGCAATGTTCATGTTGGCTGTCAACAGTAGAATGATGATCCATTCGAGTTGAAAATTAAAAGGTATGAAAATTAATGATATATATATATATAATTTACAACTATGGGGAGAACGTAAAAAGTTAAACAAAATCCAACTTATATTTGCCAAAATAAGTAAAACTTAGTGGTAATTAACATGTATTATTTTTTGTTAGGTTGGAGGTTCATGTTTCTCATATTCCTAATATGTTTTTTTTAATAAACTATTTTAATATCCATTTTTAGCATGGTAAATTACTGATTCATAATGTTTATAGTGAGCTTAGTGGCATGTACTCCATTTTTATCTTGCAGCGAAGGAATAGAAAATGAGGATCTAGCAATGATCCAATAACCACCTTCCTTTTTTTTTTTTTTAGTAATTTAAGAATACTATGATGGTTCCGTTGCTTTATTATTTCATTTTTTATTCAACAATCCCAAAGTTTCTTTTTTTTTTTTTCCATAAAAATAAATATTTTGTAGTCTTTCATAACAGAAATATTGTTAAGAGTCTTCTGTCGTAAAAACAAAATAGTTTGTGATGCTAAAAGAGGCCTCCGATAAATTAGCTAAAATCGAAAATTCCTTTTATTGAAGGAGTAGAAAAAAAAATGATAATAACATTGCATCAAAATCAATCAATGTAGGAATATTCGAATTCATTTTACAATTTTTTTAATTCATTTAACTAGGTAAAAACTATATCAGTTTGAGTTGTTAATACTCATGATTTTATTTCAAATTGATACCCAAAATTTATTTCAATATTGAATGGCATTAAACCAAAAGAGTATACCATATTCGTGCCATTCAATCTGATTTTGCAACCCTAATTTTATTATCTCAATATCTTTATTATTTCTTATCAAAGTGACTATTAGAATCTGTTTTTTGTTGAGGTTCAATGTCCAAAAGATGATTTGATCATGTCTTACCATCTTTAATGAGATCTATGGCTTATGAAGCTTAAACAGGTATATTCAGTTAAAAAACAAAATTCGACCTAAAGATGATGAATCTATAAAGACACAAATCTTAAAAAAGGAGCATGATAAGAATTCCACCCATAAAAAAGATAAAAAAATTTTCATAATCTTTTTAAGATACATATATAAATTACTTCCCTAATTGCCAATTGATTTTGAGATGAAATCTTTTATATATATATATATATATATATATATTACATTTCTTTTGAAATTATTGTTATTTAGTTTGAGGCTAGGTAATCAACTCATATAAAATTTTTCTTTCTTTAGGACTGTATGCTTTTTGGACTTTATCCTAAAAGATGAGTGAAAATATAGTTTTCTTAAGAACTAATATGGATTACATGGTTAGTTTATTAGATGATGCTTAAACACTCATAAATTAAAAATAAAATATCATTTATATAAATATTATAATAAAGTAGAAACGATAAGTATATATGAATGATTCAACATGTCTATAGTATATTGCTAACTAAAACGAGCATAACTTAACTGACATACGAATAAGTTAAAGATGAAAAGGTATGTGATGCAAATCTCCCTATTCCTATTGTACTAAAAGAAAAAAAAGAAACCGTATAGCATACTCAAGAAAAACAAAACTACCTTTGGTAACGATATCGACATCCCTTGTTTGATTTCCAAGAATAAGGTTTCATTATTATTTCATCAATGTATCATCAATATGGACCCATACTTCAATCAAAGACCATGCATTTGTAGCATAGGCTTTCATTACACTTCAATCAACTCTATAAATCAACCAAAAAACTATGTATATATATAGTACATTTCCATAAACAATGGCTTTGGTTCTGAGTTCTATGAAAGTCTCCAATGACTGCTTTTTGCAAGACTTAATCAATATATATATATATATATATATATATATATATATATATATATAAACCCTCTAAAAGCTTGTTTTGGTGAAGAGATGAGCTCCAATCATTTAGAGATGATGAGCAACCATTTTACAGTGGAGAATTCCAATCAAAGTGATCATCAAGCACCAATAAGCTCCATTAATCCTTTTTTCACTGAGAGCTTTTGTCTTGAAAAGTTTGCTTATTTTAATGAAATCCCTAGCTGTGTTCCACCTCCTCTTTACTCTTCATTTCCTACATTTAACAGAGAAGATCCCAAGGTAAAAAATGACTTTTTTTTTTTTTTTTAACTATTTATGAAAATTAAACTTATAAACACTACTTTCACGTTGTTGGAAGAATATTTTTAAAATCTAAATTTTTGATGATAAATAAATGGGGTTTCTAGATTTTTTTTTTTTTTTTTCATTTTAAATTTGGCATAGAAGTTTGTTTTGGAAGAAAGGTGGATAACAAATAAAAATTAGTGAAAAACAAAATTGTTATGAAGTAGGGGTTTTGATTATGCGATTATATTGGGAGTTTAATTATTGTTTTGGGATTGGGCAGAGGTTGGGAGGAAGAAAGAGGAAAAGAGAAAATGAAAGGGATGAGGAGAAGCCAAAAGAAGTGATTCATGTGCGGGCAAAAAGAGGTGAAGCTACTGATAGTCACAGTTTAGCAGAAAGGGTATGCTTTCTTATAAACTGGTTTGCTGATCCAAATTGGGTTTTTTGTTTGGGAAAAATATTGAGGTTTTGGAACTTATTAGAAAAATAAAAATGTTAATTAAAATTAAGCTTGTTAAGAGAATATGCTTCTTGTTAATGAACGTATGTATGTTTAAATCATATTCATCCTTACACTTTAGTTGGTATAAAGTTTTGTTTAATAAGTACGGTTTGATATTTTACTTTCATCTGATAAATTTATTTGTTTTCTTATCTATTTTTTTTTTTTTTTAAAAATAGATTTTCAAAATGTTAGTCAAGTTTTAAAAACTTAAAAAAAGAAAAAAAAATCATTTTTAATAACTTATACTTTTTACTTTTTGGAATTTGGTTTAGAACGAAATATTTCCTTAGAAAATAATGTTAACCATTGTAAAGAAAAATATGAAGAAATTAAAAGAACAAAATTTTCAAAAACTAAGAAAAAATCAAATGAATTTGAGTCTTCTTCTGATATCCTAACAAAATGTAATCTATGAGAAAGGATATGTAGTTACTTAATAGGTTTGCATATTAGAGAGTATACTATTTGCTTGTAAGATATATATATATATATATTAATCTTGAGATATTTCATACCATGTTTTCCATTAGGAAACTTAAGAGAGAAAAAGTATGTGCAATAACTTTTAGAAGTATAAAGAATTTACAAATTGCAATTGGTTATAGGTAAGAAGAGAGAAAATAAACCAGAGGCTGAGGTTCTTACAGGACTTGGTTCCAGGATGCTACAAGGTAATCAACACAAGGAGAATAATAAAATCTACAATAATAATAATAATAATANATTATTGTTTTGGGATTGGGCAGAGGTTGGGAGGAAGAAAGAGGAAAAGAGAAAATGAAAGGGATGAGGAGAAGCCAAAAGAAGTGATTCATGTGCGGGCAAAAAGAGGTGAAGCTACTGATAGTCACAGTTTAGCAGAAAGGGTATGCTTTCTTATAAACTGGTTTGCTGATCCAAATTGGGTTTTTTGTTTGGGAAAAATATTGAGGTTTTGGAACTTATTAGAAAAATAAAAATGTTAATTAAAATTAAGCTTGTTAAGAGAATATGCTTCTTGTTAATGAACGTATGTATGTTTAAATCATATTCATCCTTACACTTTAGTTGGTATAAAGTTTTGTTTAATAAGTACGGTTTGATATTTTACTTTCATCTGATAAATTTATTTGTTTTCTTATCTATTTTTTTTTTTTTTTAAAAATAGATTTTCAAAATGTTAGTCAAGTTTTAAAAACTTAAAAAAAGAAAAAAAAATCATTTTTAATAACTTATACTTTTTACTTTTTGGAATTTGGTTTAGAACGAAATATTTCCTTAGAAAATAATGTTAACCATTGTAAAGAAAAATATGAAGAAATTAAAAGAACAAAATTTTCAAAAACTAAGAAAAAATCAAATGAATTTGAGTCTTCTTCTGATATCCTAACAAAATGTAATCTATGAGAAAGGATATGTAGTTACTTAATAGGTTTGCATATTAGAGAGTATACTATTTGCTTGTAAGATATATATATATATATATTAATCTTGAGATATTTCATACCATGTTTTCCATTAGGAAACTTAAGAGAGAAAAAGTATGTGCAATAACTTTTAGAAGTATAAAGAATTTACAAATTGCAATTGGTTATAGGTAAGAAGAGAGAAAATAAACCAGAGGCTGAGGTTCTTACAGGACTTGGTTCCAGGATGCTACAAGGTAATCAACACAAGGAGAATAATAAAATCTACAATAATAATAATAATAATAATAATAATAATAATAATTATTATTATTATTATTATTATTATTATTATTATTATTATTATTATTTTCAATTTTGGCTAGAGAAAATATATTTAGAATTTATTTCTTTCTTTATTTTTATTTTTTCAGACAATGGGAATGGCAGTTATGTTGGATGTGATCATAAATTACATCCAATCTCTGCAGAATCAGATTGAGGTTAGTAATTATATCATACATAAAACTTGTGGGAAGTGGAATAAACTTTGAAAAAAAAATTAGAAAAGAATAAGAAGAAGTTGTCACATGTGGCAAATTATGATTGGATAATTTAATGAAATGCACAACGATAGATGTAAGCTAAGATGTACCCGAGTATTTTTTATAATTTTATTCCATGATACAAGATAAGATAGTTGTATATATGAGTACGCACAATACATTCAGGTTGAATTCTTTGGCTCAATAAACGGTCTTGTCATTTATGGTCAAGTCCTACCAAATTTATTACTTGTTAAATTTATCGATATATCACAGTATTTAAACAACCGTGTGTGTATATATATATAGACCAATAAGGTGGAATGTAGATCGAACCATTAGTATTGAGGTTGATAATACATATTTGATATTAGTTGAGAGTTATGCTCTTTTCAACATTTAAACAACAATATATTGATTATAGACTATAATTCAAATTAAAATCTATTAGTTTTGACTTAAACTAGAATTTGTATTAGAGACTTTTTATTAAATAGAGGCAACCATAAAAGTATAGGGAAACTCGATTTTTAATTTATATTAAGTTTAATAAACATTTCACATTTGATTTTTGAAAATTAGGTTAGTTTTCTATCACATTTTTTTAGAATGATTTTCACATTTTTTTAAGAAGCATTTGAATTTTGAGCTAAGTTCTAAAAATAAAAACAAACTTTTGAAACTAATCTTAGCGGGGTAACCATTATAATTTTTTTTTTTTTTTTTTTAAATTAAGTGTATTCTTTTGTTTCTTATAATGATTCGCATTGTTTTAGAAAGCAAATCAGTTGAGTTTCAACCAAATTTCAAAACAAAAAGAAATTTATAAAAATTACATTTTTTTTTACTTTTTTAGTTTACAACTTGCCTTTGATTTTGAAGAGATCGGTAAAAAGTAGATGACAAAATAAGAAATTTAAAATTGGAAGAGATATCTATTTTTGAAAATTTGAGTTCGATTTTGAAAATATTTATTAAAAACAATAAATAAGACAAAAGAAAATCTATTAACCAAATTATAGAAATATCGTTTATAAGCTTAATTTTTGTTTGTCTGTAGTTTCTCTCCATGAAGCTTTCAGTTGCTAGTCGCTACTATGATTTCAACAACAGCTCGGAGACTAATGGCGCCGAGATAATGCAGGTACGGATTTTCACAAAATTATCATTTTATAATATAATCTCATCAACTTTATGGAAAAAATAATTACTATAAAGTTTAGTATGTTTATTTTACACATATATTAAAGAAATTATCAATTTTGTATTAAGATAGTACGGAATGATATTCATTAATACAGAGTGAATGAGAATACTTTGTTATTCAAAGAAGAGAGAACTTTAATAGAGAAAAAAGATTTTGGTTTCCAAACTTTAGGCTTAATTTCTATTTAGTCTCTAGATTTCAAAATGTTACCATTTCAGTTTTAATGGTTTTAAGTTTAATTTTATTTTAGTCCCAAGGTCTCAAATTGTTACAACTGTAGTTTTAAGATTTGAGTTTGTTTTCAATTTTTGTCACTAGATTTCAAAATTTACAGTTAAACTTCGATTATCACTAAATATTCATTTTCTGATTTTGACGTTAATGTCTATTAATTAATTTAAAATAATTATGAAGTTAGTTAAATTTTAAATTTAATTTAATAATATTAAAAATAGTGAAATTTAATTAATTATAATTCTTTTAATTATTTTAAATTAATAGTAGACATCAACACTAAGAAGAAAATTAGTAAGTATTTAGTGAAAAAGCGTAGCCTAAAAGTGTAAATTAAACTTTGAATCCTAGGGAGCAATTTGAAAGAAAACTCAAATTTCCAAGGTAAAATTGTAACATTTTAAAATCTAGGATCTAAATTGAAACTAAATTTAAAAGTTAAGAACTAAAAGTGTAATATTTTAAAACTTATCGACCAAATGAAAACTAGAGCCAAAATCTAGGGATCAAAAATTTATTTTTCCAATTACCCTAATATGGAACCGTTGCAAATACAGCAATCAAGTCCAAAGTATTTGCAAATATATCAGTAATAGGGTCTATCATTGATAGACCATATCGTTGATAGAAGTATCATTCATAGATTTTGCTATATTTACAATTTTTAAAAAATGTTGCTATACACTTAATTATTATCCCTAAAAGTGTCACCCAATATATTACCCTAATATTAATACAGTTTTTTTCTTTCTAATTTTTAAATAATTTTATGTTTTGAGGAGCATTTTACATGAACTTCTAGTTTCGTATCATTCTAAAATTACTTGGGGCTCTCATTTGACAACTATGGTTTTGAGTTTTTTTGTCTTTTAAAATTAATAATTATAATTATTATTTCACTCATAAGTTTTTATGTTTTTCTTTTATTATTTACTTGCTAGAGGTGCTTTTAAATTTTGTTTTTATTTTTGACATTTGGCTAAAAATTTGGATGTCGTAATTCTTTTGAAATGTTATGAAATCTACAATTAAAGAGTACATAAAACATAAAAGAATAGAGAATCGATATACAAATTTACATGGTTCATTAATAGTGTTGAAATTTTGGAAGTAGTTTAACGAACTAAATGTAGATGTCACACAAGACATCCTAGCACAGTAAAAAACAACAACAAAAAAGCAAACAGTAAATCAAGAATAAACACACGAGAATTGGTATCCTAGTTCGGTGATAACTACCTACGTCTAGGGCGCAATGTGTTTGGGAAAGATAACTCACTAATATACATATATATAAATCAGAACAATTACAATATTGTACTTATCTGTAAATAACGATGACTACGACACACGTAGAGCCTAACTTAGTTAATCACCTAGGCTTCCCCTAGATGTGAGACTCCTTCTCACTTGGACTTAGACTCCCCCTAGATGTGAGACTCCCTCTCACTCGGACTTAGGCTCGCCCTAAGTGTGTGAGATTCCCTCTCACTTGATGTTATCTTTCCTTCTTTTAGTGAACTCCCTTCACATGAGTACTTAGGCTCCCCCTAAGTCTTGAGAAATCTTTCTCGATCAGATTAGTCTTAGATTCCCCCTGAGAACAAACAACTTTGTAATATAGAAACTTCACTATAAGAACACTACAAAGTACAAGCCACCACTCAATTGATCTTTCTTTTGAAGACACTATGATAAGAAAAAACTCTAATAAACTCAATTCAAGAAGACACGATATAATTGATGTGGAAACTCTAGCAAACAAACTTCTTAGGCTTAAATAGCATAGCGAAAAGATGGAAACTAACCCCACAAATATCAACAAAACACCAAAAAGGAAAACATTCTAGAGAAAATATTTTGCAGAATAATTTAAATAAGGAAGGAAATATTCTACAGAATCAACAACTTGAGTAACAACCTTCAAGACAGTTCCCTTGGAGACATATTTTAAGACAACCACAAAACTGCCCGAGTTTTAAACAAATATATATAGTCAATATCATAAACTTAACAAGTGTAGTAGCTACATCCATGAGGCAAAGGAAGAATAATTTTATTAGAGAAAATGTTACAAATTACATAACCAAATGATGCCTCTAGGTTTAGAGAGTTTATATAGCACATTTCCCTTGTGAAACTATAATAAAATAACATATTTTGAAATAGAAAACAAGAAAAAAATAATTATTAATAAACACAAATATATGTATATTAATATCATGGTTAACTTAAGATATATGGGTTCACACTTTCTTTATATCTTTCTTCTAATTAATCTTATAATATGATCTTCTAGAATATTTATTTATATGAATCATTAATGGAATTGGTTGAGTTAAAAAAAGCTTATAGGTTGAGAAAATTATTTTGCAGGCAACAAAAGGGTGTGATGATACTCAAGAGATGCAGAGGATTGTACTTAGAGAAGAAGGGTATGGAGGGCCCTCTTACCACCGCTCTACTTTTCCACCTCTCTAAGTTCAATACAAAATAATATTTACTCTTCCTTTCCTTCTTTCCAAATAGTAACTATTTAATCAACTTATAATGCTTTAATTTGCTCCCATTAAAGCACATTACTATATAGAGAGAGATGGGACATTAAAGATAAACTAAATACATGATTTCAATTATTTAATGATGTTTATTTTGTAAGTTTTAATTTTACCCTTTTAATGTTTTGTGTACTATATCTCTAAAAGTATGGATGATATAAGCTTTTTATTCATTAGAAATGTGATTATTCAGCCTTCACAAAGTTGCAAGGTTAATGATACTGCTGGGAAGGATTTGGGTCTCTGATCCATAGCAAAACACAAAAGGTATTTTTGAAGGAAAGGGAGTAGCTCTGTCCCACATCTTCTGCCTTCCATAGATCTGTAATTGGCTCTAACCAATACTACCATTAATTATTCCATTGTATAAATACGGATCTTCACTCAATATAAGATTGCTCCAAATTGAACAAGCTTAACTCTAGAGTTCTTATGATTGAGCTACCAAAAATGAAGGTGCACCTTGTTGGTATAGATAATAACTTTCAATTCTTTTAAGCCTTTCTTAATCATATTTTCGTATACTCATTACCTCTTTCATTCGGATGTGATCTTGGTTCATTCATGTCCCTCTCCTAAACTCAGAGCATAGCATGCCACCAACTTCCACTTAGTTCATTCCCGAACTACATCTTACTGGGAGAGGTTCAACTTTAATACCATTTGCAACACTCCAGATCCAGGATTTGAAATTCAATTTCGGCAATTGATGGCTTCAACATTCACTTGCATCTCCTGCGACTAACAACGTCATCCTTACCTTGTCTTGAATGCTTCAAAGAGTGAAGACTATCCCTTCAAACCAACATGGGTCCTTTCTACAGGAATTGAATTCATTTTGCGGAAGCGTGTGATCACTTTTGCCCAATTTTGTTAACAAGAATTTTACACGGAACAAAAAACAACATTGGTTTTAAGCAAGTTTAACAAGAAAGATAAGAGCACAAATTGAAATACCTTTTGGAAAACTCTTCTACAAAAGTTCACTCAACCTTGAAAACACAGCAACATGAATCAATTTGATTCAGACACCACCAATATAGTCTTCTTCACTATTCTCTTGGAACAAAGGAAATTGTGGAATCCTTTGTGAAAAGTAGAAAAAAAATACATAGAATTTTCCTTTGTTTTGCTTTTTGCAAAGAAACTTGAAAGGAAATTCTTCTAACAAAGATCTCAAAATAAAATATAATACACCTCTTAAAAAGATAGAGATTCTCCATTAAAAAAAAAAAAAAAGTGAGGGGAGTTACCCCTTCCCCTCCCTCATTCACGCTCTCCTATTTTGCAAGAGAGTTGTTTTTCTTTTCTTTTAATTATTAGATAGTTAATTAATAAATATATTAAATAAATCAAATTTAATAATATATTTATTAATTAAATATAACTAATTTGATTAATTAAATCTAATTTAATAAATTAATTTATTAAATATCATATATTTAATTTAATGTATATATGAATCATATTCTAGTATACATATCTCTCTCTTACCCTATAGTTTTAATATGAATCCAATTCATATAATTTGACATTTGAAACTTATTCAAATATTAATATTATAAAGTATTAATTTTGAATTTACCTTAAAATTAACTTTATATTATAATGCATCCTATACAATTAATTCCCTTAATCAATTTGAACATTTCAAATTCTTTCAACACTTAATTTCCTTGTTTAATCTGTTGTGAGCTAGCAAGGGGACTTATGGACTTACAGTTATAGGCTTTCAAGGATTTGAGATTAATTAATTAAATTCGTTAATTATATTAATCAACCTTTCTTAACTATGGGGCAATACCACTAAAGACCCATAACTACACTCTTATGAATTGTAGAATATTTCTGTGTCCATTGAAATAACCTTTGACTTAAGTCAACCCTCACCAGTTATTCGTAATTACAATTAGATCAAATTACTGTTTTACTCCTATAATTACCTCTTGTTCCCTAAGTACCACTGATCCTCTAATAAACAATTTGTTTATGGTCCAACCATAAACTAAATCTCTCTCAGGCCAGTAAGAGGGTGAGGCCTCAATGTTCAAGTCTTGGAGTCAACACTTAAGGGAACAACCTATCTACTTACCCTAAAGATGGGAAGGAATGATTTCCATCTTGTGTAGTTATGTTCCTAGCTCTCCACTTGGTATCGTTGCAAAATGGTAAGCATATTAAGTCAACAACTGGGGCCACTCTCACCCATACAAATCAAATGTAATCTTTATGAGCAAGAGTTCATAACTTCCTTAGGATTGAGATTGAATTAAATGGTCATCGTTTGAAATATTAGTCTCTTCAGTTAACAATGTTACAAAGAGAGGTTATATATTTTGTGGTTCGATCTTATACGATCTCATTGCATAAGATACCCCCATTTGGTATGTCTACACATGAACGATTTGGATCAAATCGTTTGTAACATTTACAAAGTGAGTCGTATCTATAGTGTTACTAGGATAAAACACCAAATTTTATCTATACTATTAACATAAGATTGCTCCAAGCACGCTTAATTTTGGAGTTCTTATGAATGAGCTACTAAAAGGAAAGGTGCACCTTATTGATATAGATAGTAACTTCCATTTCTTTTAAGTGTTTCTTAACCATATATTCATATCCTCATGATCCCTCTTATTCAGATGTGATCTCGGTCCATTAATGTCTCCCTCCTAAACTCAGGTGTTATACTCGCTTTGGCAAGAGATTATGTTTTTAAATTAATTAGAAGAAGAAATAAATGAAAATACAAATATCTCATTCCAAATATTCTTTTAGAGATTTAAAGAAGTTAAATTATCATTTTCGTCTCAACAAATTTTGCTTGAGTTTTAAGATTTTTTTCTTTCAAGGTAGAGTTTATTTAGTTTCTATAGTACTTGCTACATATTTATCGGTGCTCTTTATTGTTACAGGATGTATATGTTTTTAAATTTAGTTTTAAATATTTATCCATGCTCTTTATTCTTTCAAGTTAGAGTTCATTTAATTTACTCGCTTCAGGCCATGAACAGGTATCTCTACAAATAATCGATAATAAAGATTACACGATTTACTTCAATTCAATTTTTCAAACAATAACAAAACACAATTTTTTAATGCTATAAACAAATATCTAGTGTCATACATGCTCAATTTTGTTCATTTAAAGCAAAAACAATTAAATTTACACTATTAGCAAATGAATATTGAAGAAACCATGGTTTTTGCTAAACCTAAAGACAAGTTTGTTTCAAATGCAAGAAAAGACACTATGCCAATAGATGTTTAAACATAAAAATAAACGAATTAGATCAAGAATAAGAACAAGAATTCGAAAATTCCTTTTACATTTCATCTTCGGAAGAAGACTATCAAATTCAAGAGCTAGAAGAAAAAAACTCTTACACTATAGAAGATGAAGATCAAGAAAAATGAAGTACTTTACTGCAACGGAAATTGTAGTAAAGAAATTAATGTTCTAACAAGAGAACAAGAAGCCTTCTTCTAAGCAATTGACCACATCAACAATGATGAAACAAAAAGAACAATTCTAAAAACTCTCAAAGAATCATTAGAAGAACTGTAAAAACACCACAGGTACAAAGAAGATAAATAACTCCTAGAAACCTAATGGAAATACTCAATCAAAAAAGGGAAGAACATAAAAAGGTTTCTATAGAAGACCTTCAATTTGAAATCAATTCCCTAAAAAAGGAAATAAGAGAAAATAAACAAGAAATCTTTGAGATTAAACAAGAGCTCTTCAAAATAAATCAAAAGGGAAAGGCTATTTGACAACAAGATTTCTCAGAAGAAGAAAAAGAAGAACTCGAACGAACACAGGAATTTCTAATAAATCAAATAACTAGGGTACATTTTCAAAAATGGTATTCTTTAGTTACCTTAAAAATTAAGGATTTCAAAATCACTTTGAAAGCCCTTATAGACTTAGGGGCTGATCAAAACTGCATACAACAAGGATTAATTCCTAGCAAGTATTTCACAAAAACCATTGAATCCCTAAGTGGAGCAAATGGACAAAAACTTAATATTAAATATAAACTACCAAATGTCCACATTTGTAATGATCAATTTTGCTTCATTAGCTCTTTTCTTCTAGTAAAAGATTTAAAGCAAGAAGTGATTTTAGGAACCCCATTCCGAACTCAACTTTACCCAATAAAAATCTCAAAGAAGGGTTTCATAAGCAAAATTTCTGGAAAAGAAATTGTGTTCAAATTTATTACTCCAATGATTCCTCATGATTTGATGGGAATCAATGAAATAAAGAATTAAGAAGTTAAAAGAAAGCAAAAACAAATTCAATTTCTAAAAGAAAAATTAGTTATAAAAGAATAGAGAAAAATCTAAAAGATCACTCGATTCAAAACAAAATAAAAGAAATTGAAAGCAAAATAGAAAAAGAAATATGTTCAAATCTTCCCAATGTGTTTTGGGGAAGAAAGAAACATATAGTAAACTTCCTTACATAAAGGACTTCAAAGAATTTGATATTCCTACAAAAGCTAGACCAATTCAAATGAATGCAGAGTTACTAACGCACTGTAGGAAGAAATTCAAGACTTATTAAACAAACGTCTAATAAGACCATCAAAGAGTCTATAGTCATGTGTCGCCTTCTATGTAAACAATGGAACCGAAAAGGAGCAAGGAGTTCCAAGGTTAGTAATTAATTACAAACCTCTGAACAAAGTTTTAGAAGGGATAAGGTATCCAATTCCAAACAAACAAGATTTACTGAAAAGAATTTCAAATGCAAAGATATTTTCAAAATTTGATATGAAATTAGGATTTTGGCAAATTCAAATTTCTGAAAAGGATAAATACAAAACTGCTTTCAATGTTCTGTTCGGACAATACGAGTGGAACATAATGCTTTTTAGGCTAAAAGATGCCCCTTCAGAATTTCAAAAATCGTGAATGACATTTTTAATGATTTTCAAGATTTTACGCTCGTTTACACCGATGACGTTTTAATATGTTCTTCAAACATTGATAAACACTTCGAATATCTTAACATTTTTATAGACATTATCAAAAGAAATGGGTTGGTAGTCTCTCTATCGAAATTAAATTATTTGAAACAAAAATAAGATTTTTGGGTTTTGAGATCCATTTAGGAATGATTAAACCCATTCAAAGATCCAGAGAATTCGCCTCAAATTTTCCTGATCAAATAATAGATAAAACTCAAACAGATTCAAGGGCATCAAAATTTGTTTTAGAAAAGGATGTAAAAAATCTTGTTTCAAAACAGATATTTGCAAGGTGGCAAGCCATACTATCTTGCTTCGATTTTGAAAATTTGCCTATAAAAGGAGAGCAAAACCCCTTGGCAAATTACCTCTGAAGGGAGTTCCTAACACCAAAACTCTCTCCTCTCTCTTTCTTCCTCTCCTACAAAGAAGCAATGTGTAGTGATCGTAATCGTAATAGAGGAACGAACACCTTCTCTTCTTCAAAAGTCAAAAGCCGAGCCTCTTCAAGCTCGGCACCCGCTCCAATGAGTCTTGATAAATATGCAATGGTATAGGGATTTACCATAGTGACTCGTTCAAGAACAAGATCCTCTGGCCTCTAGATAGGATCTCCCATGGAGTCATCAACTCCACCTCCAAGGCCTTCGGCCAACCTTGTCCACCCTTCCGGTGGACTAGTTCAATTGAGGCCTACTGCCTCTCCTTTTCAAATCAGGGATCTTTGATCCGTTCTCCTTTAGCGTTTTCTTAGGCGGTGACTCCTGAAAAAAGGTTCATACCCCATCCTAAAATCAGAGCTTACTTCCAAAAATCTCAGTTTATTAATGAACCTATCATTGAACTTGAATTCCAAGGTCTAAACCTAAAAGATACAATTTCAAAAACTTTTCTCGAAGGCTTCAATTTTGTTCCCGAAGACCTAAGGAAAGCAAGAACTTTCTATGAGTTTATTCTTGTGGATACAAAATCTACAGAAATAACTCATGTTCCAGATAAAAAAGATCCGTCCAGGATCACTTATTCCAAATTGAAGATCTTCAAAAACTTGAATCCCACCCATTGGACTCAAGGTATCTATACAGAAAAATCGTTTTTCAAACCGTTTGTCCCACAGACATATTCCTATCGGGATTACATAAAAGTCTGGTACAATGTTATGTGCTTTAACAAACTACAATAATTCTTGGTTTATATTCTTTTGTTAAAGTGCTCATAAAATTCATTTTCCTCTATGGTTTATTCAATGGTGTAATACATTTGGCCTAATGGATGATATTCTTCCAACTTCCTTGCAAGAATCCTATTTTTATTTTGCGAGAAACATTAAAAAAATCTCTTTCCATAATTCAATGAGGTTCTGCCTCTATTTCCAAATTCCATGGATATTTTGCTGGAACTTTTCAACCAGCACATATTCTCAATACCAAATGATTACAAAGATCTTGAAGATTAAGTGGTGGGATAAGTTTAACTTTCAGCATGCCACCATTACAAAAATAAAAGAATGGTTCTCCGAGAATGGATATTTGCAAGACATAGACATTAAGAGAAATGCTGAATTTCTCAATGACAAATAAAAATTGCTGGCAGCTTTAGCTTAAACAACTTCAAAAGCAGATTTTCAAAAAATCTTAGCCCTCGCGGCTTCAAGCTCATCATTAAGCGCTTTTTCTCCCCCTTCAGTTGAAGATGAAGCCGGAGAAAAGCCTGATTATGATCTGAACGATCCATACCTCGACTCGAAACCTATGTAAGCTTCAAATCAACAAGAGTACCTGTTTAGCATAGAAAAACAAGGAGTTCATGAGGGATGCTTCGCAAAAGAGTAATTCCAAAAAAAAAAAAAAAAGGACATTCTCACCCCTAGTTATAAATTTATATGTAAACCACTGTAAATTACCTGGTTTACATTGTAAATACTTTCTGAAGGTCATAGAAGTTCAAAACAGAATTATTTGAAGGAGCAAGTGCTAACATGATAAAAAGTTCGAAGTTTGAAGTCGAAGATTGTTGGTTTGCCGTGGTGACTGCACGTTGGATTTGACCTAGCCACAGAGATGAGTGTAAGACGAAGATATGGTCTATAAGCATGAACGTGTCCAAGTAGATCAATAATTTAGCCTACAAGGCAAGAATTTAAAGTATTGAGAAGAAATCTATTCAAATATTCCTGCCTAAAGCAAGTGGCTGACAGAATCTTACCATATCTTATCTTATCTTATCTTTATTTTGTTCATTTCACTTAAATATTGAAATTGAATTATTTGGGGTCCTGTCCAAATAATTCAAGCCTTTTATATTTTGTTGTTTTATTACATTTCACTTTTGAAAAAGATGAATCTTATTAGGGGTCTTGTCTTGATAGATTCAATCTATCTTTTAGTTTGCTTATGTCAATTTCGATTTCAATTCCAGGGTCTATATAAGACTTCTACATATGTATTGCAAGGGCATAATTCAAGCAATCACTCAAGCATACTCTTAAAGTAAGTGTGTAGGCGTGTATGTGAGCGTACAAAGAAGAAACACAGGGGCATCAATAGGGCATTGTCGATGCCAAGTGTGCGAGTGATCAACTCCTAGCCAGCGTGCATCTATGCGGACAGGGAAGAAGGTGTACGGGCGTACATGCAAACAAGCAAGTGTGCGAGTGTTTACGAAGGCGTGTGGACATCCAAAGAGGGCTATCAACGTCGTATATGCAGAAGCTCAATGCCCAGTCGGTGTGAGTGTGCGAGGGAGCTCGACTCCCAACCAACAGGTTGCATGTAGGGACATGTGCACACTTGTGCCTTTAGAGGTTAGTGGCATGCTATGCGTGCGGTAGAGGCATGTCGCATTGCCTGTGCCTATGTAGGGGTAGTGTGCAAATAGGGTGAGCAGGTCGTTGAGGGACCGCTGGGCCAGCTTTTTACATTTAGAATTTTTAGCAACTTTTAGAGCAAGAAAGACTATTTTGGATGCATAAATGGCCAAATAGGTTGAATAAAATGACAAGTACAAGTGACTTGGAACTTGAAGAATGCATGGTTCATGGATGGTGATGAGTAAGCTAAGTTGAGGCAAAGAACAAGATTGGAACTTGTGAGTTGGATGCATACCCCTTAAGAGAAGGAAAATTTGGCTAAGTATAAGACTTTAGGGTATGTTGGACGCATACTTAGCTACCTTGGAGCCAAAAATGGCTAAGTGTTGGATAGTTCATGTTGGGTAAAAGGAAGTAAAAGAAGCATACCTTAAAAATGTATAGGTTGGACGCATAAAAGGGTTAAGTTGGATGCATAGAGCTTATCTTGAGCTAGGTTGGATGCATTGCAAAGGTGGACAGAAGTAGAAAGTGGCACATTTAAAATTGAACAAACCAAAAGGAGGAGGTGTCTTCATGCATGCATTGGACAACATGTTGGAGGCCACATATTTGGTTAGGTGTCAACCTAAGAGGAGAAGTTGAATGATAAGACTTTTCATCCAACTCCTATAAATAGAGTTAAGTTTGGAAGAATAATCACACCAAGATTTGGAAAAAATACTCACTCTTAAAGCTTGAGAGACAAAAGAGGGGGTCATTGGGAGAGTTGTTGGAAAACTAGGCGTCCAAACCATTTGGAAGGCGTTCAAATCATCTGTTAGGTGTGCAAAGTCTTTGTCAGACATCCAACAAGCATCAGTAGGCATTTAGAAGGCAGTCCTGTCCAACATAGTAGTCCCTGAGTCCAAGGGGCAATTCCAGGCATCCAAGAGGGATTTATGAGGCTCCAAAGTGCTATCAGATGTTGTATTCTTAGATCCAGATGCCTAGTTGTGGGCTAGGGAGTCAAATGTAAGTTGGGTCTTGGAAAAGGAAGAATCTGGAGTGGGGAAGGAAGATTTAAAGAGTCAAAACTTGGTTCATAGTGAATGGTTACTTGTAACTGTATTAAGTAATATAGTGTTTTCCTTACAAAGTGATATATTGTGAATATTTTAAATTTTGGTAAAGGAAATTAAGAGTCACATAGGATGGTCAGAGGATTTGCAGATCTAGTTTCTGATATTGTGTCAGAGAAAAAATTTCACGGGATGGTCAGAGGGTTACTGAAAACCTAGTTCCTAATCCTATGGGAAGTATCACTTATGGGATGGTTAGATGGCGACTGACGGGTCTAGTTTTTGATCTCTCAAAGGTAAGGTTATGTGCATATAGAGGATGGAAACAGTAGCTGAGCCAAGAGGAGCCAGTACCGTAAAAGTATAGTAGTGAGATGGGCTTTGTTATTGAGGTTTGAGTAGATAACCTCATTTATGATTGATTTTAATTCTGGATAATTGCTAATATGTTGTTGAATTATTAAGGGTCGTGTGACCCTTTGGTATATAAAAATTTAACCACTCACTGGGCTATTTAACTTATCTTTTTCTTTTATATTTTCTTTCTCAGGTAGCAAAGGAGTTTTCACTGCTACAAAAAGTCGAGGTTTGTCACAGGATAGCTTGTCTCATAGGAAGTTAAAAAACTGAAACTTTGATTCTATCAAATTATATTTAGAGGAGTTGTATAAACATTATCTATAGTTTGAGTTTTATTACCCGAGCGTTTGTTAATTAAGCTTGAGTATAGGCATGTGTTAAGTGTTAAACGACGGGGAGTAGATGTCGTACTGATGTCTATTATCTTCACGCCTCTTCTTGAGTTAAAAAGGGTAATCCGGTAAAGGGTGTGACAAGAAAGACTGAATAAACTTCATTAAAACAAATGTCATGGGTTACAATGTAGCAAAACAAGATAATGACAAGAACTAAGTAAAACGACAACAAAGAACTAAAAAAAAAAAAAATCTGGAAAATCAGTAAACGTAGACTTTGAACAAGCTTACACAAACCAATGGGTCCTTGAAAAGCACCTAAAAAGTACTTTATTTGCCTTTGATTTAGGGATGTTTTTATTGGATCTAATGTGTTTGCTAGTGGTTTTTAGGTGATAATGAAGAAAGGTTTTGAAGTTAAAAGAACCAAATCTAGCCAAAAGCAGGTGAAAAAATAGAAGAAAAGATGGAAAAATCCTAAAAACAGGGTAACGCAGTGCAGAGCGTAGCTACACTGCCCTTTATACTCCAAACCTGATGATAAGCACTTGAAAAGTGCTTTCTATTCTCTCAAATTAAGGGAGTTTATATTAGATTTCATTTGTTTGCTAGTGCTTTTCAGGTTAAAATGAGGAAAATTAGAAGAAAAGACTAAAAGATCAAAACCGAGCAAGAATGCGGCGAAAAAGAGATGAAAAACACAAAATGGCAAAAATTGGGGCAGAGCCGTGGTGCCTGGACGGCGCTGCCGCGGTGCTAAAACCCGAGAGCAAGTTTTTCTGATCGCAGCCTTAGCGCCGTGGCACTCTCCAACAGCATCGCGGTGCTGTCCCAAAATTTTCAATAGCACCGCGGCACTATAGACTAGCGCCGTGGCGCTAGTTTTCCTTAAATGAAAATTGTTATTTTTGGTAAGTTTTTAGGCTGCCAAACTCTATAAATTTGGGGTTTCTAGTAACCCTAAGCATCAAATCAAATCAAGGAAGCTGCAGACCTAAAGAGGCACGAAAAGGAGAGAATTGAGTGAGAGTCCAAAGAGTGAGTTAGTTGCAAGGAAGAGGAAAAGAGTTCGAGATAGTCGTGGTGCCTTTTGAATTCCGACGTGAGAGCCAAGGAGATCATGACGGTGCTACCTCAATCAAGAGCCTCTTTTCAGTAGAGTTTCCTTTTCTTTACACTCTTTCTTTGTTTATTTTGCTTAAACATGTTGCTTCAAGCTATGAGTGGCTAAACTCTTTAGTTTTGGGGTTTTGATGATTTGTTTATGAATTTATGTTGATCTTGTAGACTTTCATGGTTTTGTTGGAATGATTATGCTTTTCATTGTTATTGTGTTTAATTCTTGTGGATTGGCCATCTTCACATGTTAGGTTAGATGTATGATTGAGAGATTGTATGTTTAACTTGATCTATAACAAGGAATTGTTGTTAATCTATCACGAGAGTAGTTAGGTTGACAATAAAAGTTGTTAAAGACTATTTTTAATGCCATGTAATTTTGTATTGGTTTTAAGAGATTAATAATCAATCGAGTTGCATGAGAAAGAGTTGTTTTTTAGAGAAAATAACTTGGAATTAAGTTTCTAAACTTAGGCATATGAAAGACAATAAAATCTATGAAATCTGTAATATTGCATGATGAAATAAACAAGGATTCATTACCTTAGAACTCTCTTTTACTCTTGTGTTTCTCACTTTAATATTTTCCTTATTTGATTTATATTTTCCATAACTCATAATTTTCAAATTCGATCCTCAAATAAAATTGATTCAACTCTAGAATAGCTAAGTAACTTAAACCTTCACAATTGGATCTCCAGTGGAACGATATTCAGACTTAACCATCTTATATCATAACTTGACCTGTACACTTACGGTTAACACTTAAAGTGCGCATCACTTGAGATCTCACAATTTGGGACAGTAAAGGAGCGTATCTATGCTCTTTAAGAGCGCAGCAACGCTACGGCAGAAATTCCTAAAGCATAACTATGCTTTTTGAGAGTGCAGCAATGCTCCAAAAAAAAATTCCTAGAGCATAGTTATGCTCTCTTAGAGCACAGCTACGCTGCCTTTTCAAAAATAAAAAAATTCTGCAATTTTGGAAAGTTCTTGTTGAACAAGCATCTGATTTTCTATAAATTGGGAGGTCCCCAGTCGACTTCTACATCAAGACTTTGAGAGTTGAAGACCTAGAGTGAGAGTTTAGTGCAAGATATGAACATTCCATGATGCCGAAACGTTCAAGGATCATTGGGAGGCCAAATCCATCCCAGAGACAAGCTTGGAAGCCGGATAACTTTTCATCTCTTTATTCTTGGTTTATTTGATGTATTTTGTTGTTATAATGTGAGTTTTATCTATGGAAGCCATGTTAGGCTCAATTTCTCATAGTTTTAGGGGTAGATGAAATTTTAGGTTTAAATTGTTTAACACTTTGCTTCTTTAATGTTAATTTGCATTTATGCTTTCTAGCATGACTGTTCTTAATGCTTTTGAATGTTTGATCAACATTTGAATGATTTTATGATTTAAATCTTGCTTGAGAAAATATGTTTAAGTTAGATCATACATGCTAGACTATCGTTTGAAAACACAGAAAGTAGTTAGATAACAATATTGATTGTTGATAAAGGTTCTTAATGCTTTGCTTAATCACCTAGTTTCAAGAAATTAGTAATTAGGGTTTAAGTAAAAAAAAAAAAATTGCTTTTGAAAAATTCAATCCGGATAAAAGACTTTTAGATCCAAGTGTTGTGTTAATCACTTCAAGAGTTAAGCAATTGTGTTTAATAATACATGTGATGAAATCTATTCCCTAAAACGATACTTAGTTGATAATTTTCATATCTCGATCACTTTTATTTTATTTCTTAGATTAGATTAGCTTAAGTGTCATTACAATTCGATCCCCTAAATAAAATTGGAAAGATCTCTGAATAGCTAGAAGAACAATCAACCCAATTCCTTGAGAACGGTACTCGACCTTTCAAGTCGTTTTAACTATATTATAACTTGACCCGTACACTTACGGCAACACTAAGTTGTGGCACATCAGTCCTCTAGAATTGATTCAACCTTTCTTAAGGCGAATCTCACTCTATAACACATTTTCATGGTTAAAAATAACCTAAAGGATCATAGTCTTCAAAGAAACTCTCGTTCTTCAAGAAAGTATGGGTTGGTTTTCCAAATCAAAGATTCTCATTCTTTGGATGATTTTGGCACTTTATTTAGACTCCATGAGGTTGGGTAATCATCGGAATCCATGCTCCATAAAGCCTTGGTGGAATTTTGGGTCAAAGAATCGTTTGGGAGTAAAAAAAAAAAAAAAAGGCAAAAAACGAACTATGGTTAAGATCTCATTTTTATGGGTTTAGGGTACAATGTGGTCGCATTATATAATTAATAGATGTCAAAAAGTGCATATTTGTATCATTTATTTTATTAATTTATTATAATAAAAAGACACTTCATGTTTATGTTGACCCTAGAATGCCCTAGATTAGATAAAATGAGAAACACATGTTGTTGAATAGTTTGAAGTGAGTTTTTACTGTTTTAGACTAATTTTATGAGCTTTTACTTAGGCTTTTTACTGTTTTGTAGAAATCTGTCTTGATGCACCCGCAGTGACTTGGATGATGCACCTGAATGATGCAACCACATCAAAAACCCTAATTTTTCAGATTTCCACCCAGTCAATTATGGTTACTATTTTCTCGGTTAAAGTTGTTATTCAACACCTACAATGTTGGGAAAACATTTAGAACATGATTTTAGGTCATTCCTCAACCACCTTAACCTATATAAAGGAGGAGAAACCTTCCATTTCAAGCATCGACTCTCCACCGATCCATCTAGCTCACCTCCATCACAAAATTCAATCACTCAAAGGAGATTTCCCACTCAAAATTTCAGAACTTCTCCAAGAAACGGGAGTTCCTTTGGAAATTCTAGAGTTAAGACCCCCTATCCCGTGAAAACGTGTGTAGAGAGTAAGGATTGATCCTTAGGAAGGACAACCCATTCCTAGGGAGATAAAGAGAGTTAGGGACCATCTATGGGGTGTTTACTGTATTTCAACACTACTTTCATTTCTTTTGTTGTTAGGTCTATTCTTTTCATATTCATTTTGTACTTATGACTTTGAAAGTAATGAAAGCATTTCATTTATTCCTTAACATGCTAAGCTACGTGGATGCCATAGGGATTTATGGCTTGATCATATGCTAAAGTTTCATATCATGCTTGTTTGTTCATTTCTTTTGTTGATTTTATAGCTAAATATTCTTAAGTTAAACTGGGCACTTAATTTGAAATCTAGTGAGTTCTAATGTTGAGAAGGTTGGGATATAAATGAAATTCACAATGGAATATGGAGTAAGAGCCTACAAATAGACATACCAAGCAACCTTAGGGATAAGGGGCACCATAGGATAAAGAATAACAACAAAATTAATCTAAGTAGCAGCTAACTAAAGGGATATAAGTTTAGCTCCTTAGGCACCTAAAAGAACTTGATACAAGACCGAATAGGTGAAGATTCTATCCATGAGTGAGTCAATGCGATGGTATAATGCAGCCGCATCACTCAAGTATAATGAACTTAGGCTAAACATAGTTGCAGCCCTACTTCTACCATTGATTATCTTTACCTTTTAAGCTTTATTCACACCAACTCACAACTATTTCACCTTGATTTCTTAGGTCACTTGATTGCATTGTTTTAAAACAAACCTAAATAGATAACTAGTCTTGTGGAATTCGACTCTTGGAGTACTCTGAGATCATTAATTCATCAATAGTGTATATTTGCACTAGACCACATTTATTTCCATTTCTCAGATAAACTACAAGAAAAGGAGAATAAGGTGTCCTTGTGGATTTCGGATAGAATTTTACTCGTTTTGATATCGAAATCTAAGCTGGAACAGCACGATATCAGCGGATGCATAAGCCGGACAGTATCGGATGTTTGGAGTAAAACAAATCGAAGAGATCGAATCTAAGGCTGAAATTTTAAGGTTAGTAAGTTAATTCAATTCTGAACAACTTTTATGAAGGATGTTTGAGTTGAAATGGATTAGAAACATGTAAACTTTCAATTGGAAGTGACTAATAAGGAATTTTTGTGCAATCTGTAGTAGTGTGGAGAAATCTTGCAATATCTGACGAACGAGGACGAGTTAAGCTACGAAATTTTGAGGTAAGCTAGAAGACATATTTCTCTACAAGTTTGTAGAAGGAAAAAGTTCTAATTTTGGCTGGAACTATAACTTTTAATCGACAGCATTGAAGAACAAAAGAAAAAGAGGGAAGGCAGAAGCTATGGAACATAAATAACGCTAAAGTTTAAGCGTGACAAGCAAGACGGGTAACGCAGGTGTTGCTAAAAGCCTTGCATCTCACAATTCTCGCTGGGTCTCGCTGGATATCGCTGATCAGGTGAGTATCGCTAGTCTTGCACACCCTAGTATCGCTAGTGACGTGTAGCGAAATCCAGTATAGCTAGTGGTCTCGCTAGTAGAGTTGAAACTCGCTCATTAAGGTTATATTGATCAAATATGAATGATTTAAGTTTGGTTGGTTATGAAAAGGAAGTTGTAAGCACCTAATTGGTAGGCACGTTCAAAAGCTTTAAGCGAACTAGTATTAATAATCTCATATTGTTAAAAAAAAAAAAAAAGAAAAGAAAAGAAAAGGAAGATGAAAACTAAAAAGGGAAGAAGACAAAAAAGAAAAAAAAGGAAGTAGAAATAGAAAAGAGAAGAAAAAGAACAAGAAAAAGAGATGATAAGGATGAGAAGTCGGTTTTTAACCTTTCTTTGGACAGAAAATTTTGCCGACTTCATTCTACTCATTTCCAAACGAAATTCTATGCTATTTTTCAGCTGCACATCGTGGAGAGGTTGAAGAAGAGTTCTAGGGCAATTTCGTGCAAGGTTTTGGAAGATTTCATGGTAAAACTGAAGCTGAAACAGAAGCTTCATCTGCTGTCGCGCAGCTTGAACCAGGTTTGGTGTTTGGTGAATATCGAGCTGAAGAGATTGAATTTTGGGCTGAAATTTTAAGGTTAGTAAGTTAACTCAATTTTGAACAACGTTTATGAAGGAAGCCTGAGTTGAAATGGATTAGAAACATGTAAACTTTTAGTTGGAAGTTACTGATACGAAATTTTTGTGCAATCTGGAGCAGTACGGAGAAAACTTGCCATATCTGACGAATCAGGATGAGTTAAGCCACGAAATTTTGAGGTAAGCTAGAAAACATGTTTCTCTACAAGTTTGTAGAAGGAAAGAAGTTCTAAATCTGGCTGAAAATATGACTGTGAATTGACAGAAGTGAGAACAAATAGGAACGGAGGAAACTCTGTTGTCGGGTGCCGTTTGGAAGCAGGTAACGCTGAGAATTGGAGCGTGATTAGCGACACTGGTGTCGCTGGTCGTGTAAAGGAGGATTTTCTCTCACAAATCTCGCTGGCTCTCGCTCAGTATCGCTCATCAGGTAGTCTCGCTGGTATCGCTTATGCTAGTGTCGCTAGTGCCGTGACCTGTTGTGTAATTTCGTTAGTAAACTCGCTAGAAAGGTGAAATCTCATTGGTAATCTCGCTAGTGACATAGAATCTTGCTTATTATGTGTATTTTAGGAAAGAAAGGGAGTCTCGGTGGTGAATTATGATTAGAGTTTAAGTATGCACGTTTAATGATCATGTAAAGGAAGTTAAGGAAAACGTAACGTGAGGAATGTGTATTTACAGGCCAAGAAGAGCTCGGAAAGGCATATAACCCGCTCAGGGCCTAAGGACAAGTTGTGAATGACACTTTCTTTCTTTGAAAACGAAATTTATTGAAAATGTTTAGTTTATTTTTTCTTATAAGTTATGGCTTTGAGATGAACTGTTTTCTTGAAAAGCATGATGTTTGATGATATTATTCACAAGGCATGTTTTATCCGTTTTCTATAAGATGTTGAATGACATGTCTTGAAATGTTGCTTATCGTGATATATCTGATTTTCATGAAAGATTTTCTTGTAAACTATTTACGTATAATATTGGTTTCTAAAATGTTTTAGAGGAGGCTCAATGCTGAAGGACATGAGAAGGCATGTGAGTTTCCACGGGACCCAGTACTGAAGGACTCGTAGAAGGTACTTGGGCAACCTGCCATATTCCTATGTGCACATAGAAGTTGTGACATTAGGTGTGTTGAGTCTTGCTCCACCCTAACTAAGGATTGTTATCGACGTTGAGTGCATTGAGTTTTACTCTGCCTCAACTAAGGATGTTTTTGACGTCAGGTGCGTTGAGTCTTGCTCCGCCCTAACTAAGGAAAAGTTTTGAGAACGAACTGTTTTTCGTATACGATGATTTTGGCATGAACATATGTGATTTATTTATGTTGTTGAAATTATGATATTACAGAAATGATTATTTGAATCATGTTTACGTTTATGGCGTTATTATGATTTTAACATGCCTGTTTTCGAACAAAAGATAGTTTTACAAAATTAGTCACTCACGGGGCTTTTAGCTCACGTTTTCCATGTTTCCTTTTCCTCCCAGGTAGCAAGGACGTTCCTGGTGCATTGCCTACTCCAACTCGCCCTGCTTAAGCTTCGAGTTTCCAAAAACAATTTATTTTCTCGTTGTTGTACGTGTAAATAACTTAACATTGGTGACATGTAGATTTAGTTGCTTATAAGTGGGTTATGAGAGAGTATGTTATAAAAGTGTACTGTGTACAGGAATGGATTATTATGTTATGACCATGCGTTAATATGGCTGAATTCTATGAATGTATACGTATGGAAATGTTTGTGTAGGTAGTTATGTAAGATGGGGCAATATGCGTCACAAGAGGGGTGATGTATATTGTCTTCACATCTTCTTTCAGGTTAAGTAGGTAATCAGAGAGGGGGTGTGACAGAAGTTAAGGGAAGCCTAACCTAAGAAATTTGTATTTTCAGGCCGAGAGGAGATAGGAAAGGCGTATAATCCATTGAAGCCTAGAAAAGAGTTGTGAGTGACATTTCTTTTCTTGTTCCAACAATTCTTTTATACATGACAGATTGGTTTTTCTTATTTACTAATGTTTTGGCTAAGCAATATTGAAAAGCAGTTTTATAGATTGATATTGATTTATGAAATGCCCTGTTTTCTTATGAAGTGTTGATTTTGAATGGTTTTGTATAAAGCATTGTATTAAACTAAAGGAAAAATGTTTTAGAGGAGGCTCAATGCTGAAGGACATGAGAAGGCATGTGAGTTTCCCTAGGACTCAGTACTGATGGACATGGAGAAGGTACTTAGGCAACCCGCCACGTTCCTATGTGCACATAGAGGTTATATGCTGGTGCGTTGAGTTTTGCTCCACACCGAGCCTTATTTGTTTTCGACGTTGGGGCGTTGAGTTTTGCTCCGCCTCAACTAAGGGAAAAGTATCGTAACCCGTACTGTTTTTCTTACGAATGGTTTTAAAACCCACATATGATTTTATAAGGGCATTTAAACATGATTTAATTAATGGAAATGATGTGATTCTATGTTTTACTCATGATGTCAGAAATAGTTTAAAGCTTGAAGGTTTTTTATACAAAATTAGTTTTATTAAATTAGTTACTCACTGAGCTATTGGCTTATGTTTTCAAGTTTTCTTTCCCCTCCAGGTAGCAAGGACGTTCCTGGTGCATTGCCTACGCCAACTCGCCTTACTTAAGCTTTGAGTTTCTAGAAACAGTTTATTTTCTCGTTGTTGTACGTGTAAATAACTTAACACTGGTGGCATGTAGATTTAGTTGTTTATAAGTGGGTTATGAGAGTATGTTATAAAAGTGTACTGTATACAGGAAGGATTATTATATTATGATTATGCGTTAATATGGTTGAATTCTATGAACGTATACGTATGGAATATTTGTACAGGAAATTATCTAAAATGGGACAATATGCGTCACAAGAGGGGTGATGTTTATTGTCTTCACATCTCCTTCCAGGTTAAGTAGGTAATCAGGGAGGGGGTGTGACACCACACCTCTAATATTACCAAGGGCACAACCATCAATGCTGCCACCTACCTAAAGTACAAGTATGGAAGGCTTATTGAAAGAATATATGACAAGGAATGACGCCACATTTAGAAATCTCGAAGTCTAGGTAAGGCAACTAAAAAAAGAGATTAAGATTAGACCCACAATAGCTTTACCAAGTTCAACGAGAAGTCCACATAGAAGCGAGAGAGAGCACTGTCAAGCAGTCACACTAAGAAGCAAATTAGAATATGAAGGCCCTAAGTGTTCAGTTGAACAAAAGCAACAGAAATCTAAAAGAGAAGATGAGAAAAAGAAACCAACATCTGAGTATCAGTAGACGGTTGTGGAAGAAAAACAAGAAAAGACCAAAAAGAAAGGAAAAGACGAAGCACTAGAAAATTGTAGGAAAAAGAAGTTGTCCCCCTTTATAGGCCTCCCATTCCGTTTCCACAGAGATATAAGAAGGCCAGTCAGAATGTGCAGTTCAAGAAGTTCCTTGATATGTTAAAAAAAACTCCACATTAATATCCCGTGGAAGGTTTGGAGGAAATGTTGAACTAGGTCAAATTTTTAAAAGACATCTTGTCCAAAAAGAGGAAGTTCCCAGAATATGAAACAGTCGCACTAACTGAGTGCTGCAATGCACTAGCCAACAATAAGATCCCCTTAAAACTAAAGGATCCAAGAAATTTCACGATATCATGTTCTATTGGAGGGAAGAGTTTGGGAAGAGCTCTCTGAGACTTAGGAACTAGTATCAATCTGATGTCTTATTCAATCTTTGGACAACTAGGAAGCGAAGAAGTGAACCCAACTATGGTCACATTATAACTTGTTAATCGCTCTATCTCAACTAATAGGAAAAATTGAAGATGTTCTCGTCCAAGTGGACAAGTTTGTGTTCCCAGTTGATTTCATTATCCTAGACTGCGAAGTAGACAAAGAAGTATCCATCATTTTAGGTAGACCATTCCTTGCAATGGGAAGAACACTTATTGACGTACAAAAAGGAGAGCTGCCATGAGAGTAAATGATCAAAAGATAACATTCATTGTTTTGAGTGCATTAAAGTTTTCCAAAGACATGGAAGAATGTTCTTTAGTTGAAGAATCCTATAGTCTGAATCCATGTGAGATATATGAGTTCATAGAAAAAGGAAGCTTGAGAGATGAGTTGGACAAGGAAATAGGAGATGAGGTTGAAGAAGTCAATTACTTGCAGAATGTAGCCAACATGGCACTAGAAACGATCCTGAAAGAAGGAAACACCAAATTGTCCAAGCTTGCAGAGGAAAACATCCAACAATTAAAACAAGATGTGATTGAGCTTATCAATATGCAACTTCAATCGATAGTGTTATCTCTTCTGAAAAATCTGAGTGTTCCCACAAAAAAGCCAAGATGCAAAATAGGGTCTGTAGGACAAGAGGAAGAAAAGAACCACGAGAGAAGAGAGTTTGTACAGAAAGTTTGAAGGATGGAAGACAAAAATTGTTATTTAGTTCACATAATGAAACAGTCAATCTTCAAGTTAGTGAAAGAAATGCAATCAAATTGAATAGACAACGAATGAAGGCATACTGAAAATAAATATTGAGCCAAGACAAAACGTCTATCTTTTTAGTTGAGTTGGCATAAAAGAGGTAAGTTCATTTATATATGTACGTGAATTCTACTTTATCTTATTTTCCATTTATCAAAAAAAAAAAACAACAAGAAAAAGGGAAAAAGAGATGAGAACTCAAGAGTTTTTAAATATTAACCAATGGTCTAAATGCGAGGGAACTCTATCTAGGATAGTTCTAACTAAGGAAGAGGTACTTAAGCTGACCATTGTGAACATCTCAACTTGGGGATCTACCTAGGAGTTGAAGCAACTAAATTTCTAAGTTGATATTCAAAATAGAGAAAAACTTTCTTATGAACTTTCCTAAACTTTTTAACCCTTAACCTTAAGTGTTTCATGTAAAAAAAAGAAGTTTACAAGGGAACTAGCATGAAAAAAAAAAAGAAAGAAGTTGAAATATTAAAAGGGCAATGTGCTCGCATCACTGCCCACATTGATATAAATTCTCATATTCAAATAACACTATTAGAATCTTGGTGAACCACTAAAAGCTTATTGGCCACCTCTACCCCTTAAGCAACACAAAAGTCAAGCTCAAAGGCATGGTGTAACATGATAAGGAATATGGGGTCCAGTAGACGACGAGCTTTGGAAAAAGAAGACAAGAAAGATAACCCATTGAAGGCTCCTATTTTAGTGAGCAAGACCACTCCTCCATTAGCATTTGATGAGCTATGAGTGCCTAAGTATCTTATTTCCCTTCCAACACATGGAGATGAAGCCTCCAACCACTGAATTACTTCCACCAGCCCAAGCAGCAGCAAGTGATGCACCGCATCACAGTCGCATTAGGCATGTGGAGCTTTATCACCTTATGGTCATGCTACAATTGTGGTTGGATGCATAACTGACCAGTGGGAGCACTTCATGGCTCAGTCCAGAGGCTATCAAGCCTATGTTAAAGCTTGTAATGAGGCATTCCTGAGGTTTCTATGCTTGATGGCTCCATGTTGCTCTCTAGTTGTACTTCTCTACCCTATTGACATCCTCCATGACCTTACCATTGATGAAGATGAAGATGGAACTTTTAAGGATGATTCAGGGAGTTTTCAATTCTCTATTTTTGCTTTCATTATATTTTTGCATAATTCTTTTCTTTGTTTGTGTTTGTAGGTTAGAGTTAGGTAGATTTTAAGTGCTTCTAATTGAGTCTAGAAAAGAAAAAACAAACAAAAGTTGATGATCGTGTAAGTAGATAAGCATGCTAGTCTTTTGTTCTACAAAGTAGTCCTTGAGGACGATAACTAGAGCTTCTTTCTTCTAATACGCCTTATTGACAAATCCTAAAGAGCACAAAATTAAGAGTATTGTCTGACTTTTGAGTGCAAACCTCCTTAGCGTCTTCTATATGTTCACAGGACCTAGCACCTAGGAGAACCTAACCATACGTCTTGCAGTCTAGGCAAAGTAACATGTTAAGTAACCTTTGAGAATTTTGATTCAACAAACTTGTTAAGAAACAAGACCTTTAGATCTAATACTAAAAAACCTAAAAGTAGAGAAAACTCAATAAGTTTTGAAAGGAATTTACTTTGATGATCAAGATCAAGAGTAAAGAAAACTTGTTTCTAAACTCGAGATTCAAATCACTCTACAAGAGGTACAATGAAAACCACTTGAATGACTCTAGCATGCAAGTTCTAAAACACAAGAAATTTCAAAAATAAAAAACTTAGTTCTCAACAAAGCTAAAGAAATTTCTCATTCATTTACGTATCAAATCTGTACATAATGGGAAGAAAATGGGTCTTTATATAGACATTACATCCTAAACATAATTGATAAAAAGAAAACCAAAAGACACAAAGTTAAATGGCTGATTTATTGGGAACAAAGTAACCTACATGAGTTTCAATACTCAATAACTCCATGTTAAAACAAGGCTTAAATAAAAATTAAATAAAATTGGAATTACAATTAAATATCAAAAACAAAAGTGTTGTCTTTTATAGTTTTCCATGAATTAGCTTCAACTTGACTTTCATTAATTTAATTAAGACTTCTTAAAATGCAAGTTAGAACGCATTTAATGCATCTTCATCTTGTAGCTCAACTTTGCATAGCATGTATGGAAGAACTCCAACATCTTCTACAACCTCCTTTGTTCCTAAGGATTGTTCCTCAGAAAAAATATTAAAAAAATCTTGCAAGCTTGTATAATTGAAGCCTTAAGACCTAGCAAAAGCACACGTTTGAGGGAAGGTGTATTTCCACTTAGGTATAGAGCTTTGGTGAGACTTGTGAAGCATTAAGGACTACATTAGGTTCCATGGCTAGAAGCTAGGTTAATGAGGCATGTTGGTTAGTTAGTTGAGCCTGAAATTAGTAAAAACTCTTTTGAGGGCCCTTGGAATTTGAACAAGTAAGGCACCAATGTTTGAGACCTCTCTTGAAAGACGTCTACTTTGCATTTACTTCTGACTAAGCATGTTAATTCACTTGTAGTATATATTCTATATTTTGTTTGCTTGAGGACAAGCAAAGATTCAAGTTTGGGGTTGTGATAGATGTCAAAAAGTACATGTTTTTACCATCTATTTTATTACTTTTTTACAGTAAAAAGACACTTTATGAGATATTTTGACCCAGAATGCCCTAAATTAGATAAAATAGAAAATACATGTAGTTGAACGATCTAAAGTGAGTTTTTATGTTTTATTTTGATTTTATGAGCTTTTACTAAGGTTTTTTTTTTTTTTTTTCACTACTTTTCAGAAATTTGTGTTGATGCGCCCAAACGGTACAACTGCATAAAAACCCTAATTTTCAAGATTCATGCCCAATCAATTATGGTTGCTGTATTCTCAGTTAAAGTTGTTATTCAACGCCTAAAATGCTGGAAAAATGTTTAACACATGATGTTAGTTAATTCCTCAACCACCTTGGCCTATTCTTCCATTTCAAGCATCAACTCCCCGTTGATCCATCTAGCTTACCTCCATCTCAAAATTTAGTCACTCAAAGGAGATTTTCCGCTCAAAATTTCAAAACTTCCCCAAGAAATGGGAATTCCTTTGGAGAAGCTAGAGTTAGGATCCTCTACCCATGATAACTTGTGTAGAGAGTAAGGATTGATTCTTGGGAAAGGACCATCTATTCCTAGGGAGATAAAGAGAGTGAAAGACCCATCTAAGGGGTGTTTACTGTATTTTAGCAGTTACTTTCATTTCTTCTTTTGTTAGATCTATTTTTTTATATTCATTTTGTACTTGTGACTTATGATGCTCTTTGGCAGTACTACGATGCCAACTACTTTTCACCAAAAACATCCTAATGAGAAAAAGCACCATTGCACTATGACTTCAAAGGCATTTCAGTCATTTTCTCTCTCTTTCCCAGTTGATGCAATTTGGCTCTATTTTGGCCCGTGTTGGCTCCCTCAGCTCTACACCTAGTTCTACTTATTAGGTACTTGAAAACTACAAAATAACCAAATAAACACAAAATCAAGGAACAATCTTGAATTAAGCAAAGCAAGATAGCACATTTACGGCTATCAAACACCCCCAACCTAATCCTTGATCATCCTCGAGCAAGGTAAAATAAAACACACTATCACACAAAAATCATGCTCACTCAATTATTTGAGGTTCGTTACTCAAGTCTCAACAATCTCCTAGAACTCAACTTACACTCAACAAGTAATCAATTCATAATCAGTCATTGAAGCACAATTTAAAATTAATTCTAAATCTATTCATGCAAGAGTGAGTTCAAAGTCCTTCTAATTACGTCCTAGCAACCCAAATGGTATTAAATGACGCTCGATTTATTTTCCCTCTACATGGCTCATGCACCAATGACAAGTGCTAAAAAAAATCAAAGCAACAATATGTCAATTGAGGTGCCTAAAATTAAACTTCTAGGCCCCTAAACTTGCATCTATTTTACCTAAGGGTATTAGCTTTCACACACCACTACAGGGAACTATACTCACCCTTTTCTCGGGAGTGTCCTAACTAATCACATCAAAAGTAGCTCTTTCTACCCCTAGTCATGCATACCACTACAAGTTTTTTTTTTTTTTTTCTCTTTTTCATGATATTTTCTTTTTAGCACAACATTCTTTTTCTATGGATTTTATCAAGTAGACATATAATTATATTTACTCCTCAGTATCACATTACAACCTATCATGTAAGACACTATCAAATTAGTGGGGCCTATCAGAGTGACAACAAAAATACAAGCTAAGTAATACAATTCTAAGCAAGCGAGAACTAATATAGGCAGACAAAGAACTTAAGCTTGCATAAAAAATCATATTTTCTTTTAAAAAGGGCTAAAAATCATGATTACTTATTTCAAACATTATATCATGCAAGAAAATCACAAGGGAGTGCATCATAAACTAGTCATTATAATGAACCAAGCAAAACATGAGCAATTAAGCACACAAATATAGCTCAAGCTCAGATGCTCAGGGATCCAACCAGAATACAACCATACCCACCCCCCAACTTAAAATCTAACATTGTCTCCAATAATGTGATAAAGAGAGATAAAGTAAGGAACAAATGCAAAGGGAAACAGAAAACTTCCCTAAGATTTGGGCATAAAAGATGGCAGCGATGTCTGGCTCAAAGTAATAATTCTCTCCAATCTTCTCATAGCTACAGAAATCTAAGGATCAAGAAACATAGGAATAATTTAGCTCAATAGAAACAAAAATGAACAGAAAAGAACCCTAAACTAAGAAAGTAATAAAATATAAATCTTGGTTGCCTCCAAGTAGCGCAAGTTTTTAAGGTCTTTATGCTTGACTGTATTCGGCCTTATCAACCATATCCGTCAGAAACTGCCGAGTCACCATCTCCCACCCCCAACTTAGGAGGTTGACCACTGTCCTGAAAAAGACAAGTACTAGAACAAACGGGGTTAGTGGAAGTGGAAGAATCGTCATAAATTTTCTTTTCAATTTTACCTCCCTGTTCAATTTGTAAAGACCCTTTGTCCACATCAATAACAGCCTTAGTTGTCCTTAAAAAGGGCCTCCCTAACAAAATAGATAAATCAGAGGGAGGGGAAGAAGCATCCACATCAAGAACATAAAAAGTAATAGGAAAAGATAGACCATTTACTCTAACTAAAACATCTTTAACAAGACCTAATGGCTCAACGAGAGAGAGATCAACTAACTGCACTAAAATATCAATAGAGTGCAGAATGTGAAACTGAAATTCGTAATACACAGGGGTGGGCATGATATTAATAGCAGACCCTAGATCTAGCATGACATGCTCTAGTTTTCTAGTTCCTATTTATACAGATCATAGAAAACTTACCTGGGCCGTCTTGCTTCAAAAGAAGATTACCTGAAGATGCCTCCTGTTTGACCTCCTCCTCTTTCTTTTCCTCAAGAAGGGCCTTAGCCCAAACTTTCTTGTCCTTCCTAGTAAGGCTCGCATCACCAGAAGATTGTACAAAACTCACCTCCTCCTTGCTCACAGTTCCCTTAGCAACAACTAACTTGCTAGGGAAGGGAGCAACATGCATGTAAGAATTTAAGTTTAGAGGTGGATCAAAACTTACTCGCGTTTCTTCGGCAAGCAAACCATCTTTTCCTTAGCATACACAACATCCAAAGGCTCTACCACTAGCTCAGGTATGGGCGTCAGGGGGATTTCTAAGTAACTCATAGCAATATGGCACTGAAGTTAAGCACATTAGACATTGGTTGGAAAGGGAGCTTCCCATCCTGAGTGTCTAGCTTACTTACCGCGTTAGCCAGTTGGGAGATTTGAGAGGTCATACTTTTCATATGACTGGTGGTGGTCTGTTGGAACAACATCTAGCTCTACTTGATCTGCATGGTAGATTCTGACAACTACCTTTTGACCATGTCCTCTAATGGCATCCTAGAGTTGCTCTGTCCTTGGCTTCCCCAGCTGTTGTAGTTATAGGTCCGTTCGACTTGCTGGGTGCCAGCATAGTTGACTTCAGTTGCAGGCTGCTAAGACTGTTTTGCCTTGGCAGAGAAAGTTTGTGTGCATAAGAGTGGTTAGTTCAGCAAGCTCAACTCTAAGTTCACTTACCTCTTGTGTCGATGTGACATTTTTGGGAGCTCGCGTCCCAAGTTGCTAAGCGTTCTCCGCCATGGTGGATATGAACTATTTGGCCTTAATTGGAGTCCTGCTCACCAGTGCACCTCCACTAGCTATATCAATATTACTCCTATCACTAGGGACAAGCCCTTTGTAGAAGTACTAGATTATCAGCGCATCTGATATCTGGTGGTTGGGGTAGCTGGCGTACAGGCGCTTGAAGCACTCCCATTACTCGTGTAGGGTCTCACCGACGGTATGGGTGATGCCATAAATTTTCTTCCTAATCCTCACCGCTCTCAAAGCTGAAAAGAACTTCTCGAAGAATTGCCTTTTCATTTCCTTCCATGTGGTCACAAGACCGGCAGGAAGGAAATAAAGTCAATCATTGGCATTATCCTTCAGTAAGAATGGGAAAGCTCTAAGGATTATTTGTTCCTCAATCACATTGTGCAGTCTCATTCCATCACATACAATATGGAATTCCTTCAAGTGCTTGTGTGGATCTTCACCTGCACGGCCAGAGAAAGAAGGAAGTAAAAGAATCAATCCCGACTTAAGCTCGAAATTACCTGTAGTGGTGGGATAGGTGATGCATAAGGGTCGTTGATGGAGATTAAGGGTTGAGAGGTCCCTCAACATGCATTCTTCATGTTGCGCCATTGTCTTTTGTTTTTCTTCTTCTATCTTTGTGCCTTCTACACAGAATTACTCTTATGAAGCTCTTCGTTCTCGAACTTCTCTCCTTCGTTGAGTTTCTTTCCCTGCCTAATTCTGCAAAGTACAACAAAGAACTAGGATCCTAGGAGTATCGAGTTATACAAAGAAAGATGAATAATCAAGAACGAACAAGAACTATAAACCCTTTAAGAAATGAATTTCTTGGCTCTTCGACAACGATGCCAATTTTGAAGGCGAAACTTGTCGTCCAATTTCGTGCCAAATAAATAACCATACTTACCAGAACCATAATAGTGGCAAGACCAGGTCGAACATAGGGATTTCTCAACAAAAAAGCTAACAATTTAAGGTAACTGGAGGGGGGTTTGAAGTCTTTTTATTGGAAGAGAATTCAATAGCAAAAAAATAAATTAAACAAGTAAAACAGTTAAAATTTGTATTGTAAAATCTAGCTTGAGCTATGACAGATTTTCCCTATTCATGTAATTCGATTATTGATTTCTCATTATTGAAATTAAATAGTTTATTGCATCTAACCAATTTAATTAGAAAGGCTAACTAAATTTTCCTAATCAACAAACTAATTTGAATTGATTTTATGAAAAACATGCAAATCAAGTTGTTCTAATCGCATCAAGTTCTAGGGAATGTTAGGGGGAACATTTAACTGAAAAGGCCATGATTAAATATTCTTTCGTTTCAATTTTAAGTTGCTTGGATCAATGCTAATCTAATTTGAATCGCAAGCCAACCTAACCTATTGCTTTCTACAAATCAACATACAATCAAGTGTCACAAATTGCATATTAATTCAAAGCAGTAATCATACATCCCCAAGCGTCTGATAATATGATTTAAATCTGATTGAAACAAAATTGAATTCAACAATTATAAAACTCAATTAAAATCTCACAAATACATTGAAATAGGGAAGAATAGTAAGACCCAAGCGAGAAAATGTTACCTTAGCCCATAATCGACATACCGATCAATAAGGGAGGGTCCGGTACATAAACTGACCAAAAAAGAGAGGAAAATTGAGAGAAATCATGTGAAGGTCAGTTGGAACAACTCATCCCCTGACCTAGGCAGCTGAAAATTCTTTTATAAAATCGGGTTAGTGCCACGACGCTAGGATACAACGTTGTAGCGCTAATAGGGTTCTGCGCGGGAATCACTTCGAAGCGCCACGACACCAGCTACTTTTCACCAAAAACATCCTCTCGGGAAAAAAAGTGATGTAGTAATGCCTAGGCGGTGCTGCTAGACAGTACTTCAGGGGCATTTAGGTCGTTTTTTCTCTTTCTTTCCAGTTGATGTAATTCAACTTCGTTTTGGCCCATTTTGGCTCCCTTTTAGCTCTAATGCCCGGTTCTATCTATTAGGTGCTCGAAACCTACAAAATAACCAAATAAACACATAAAACCAAGGAACAATCTTGAATTAAACGAAGCAAGATAGCAAATTTGTGGTACTATTAGACACCTAAAGAAACTTGATACAAGATCGAATAGGTGAAGATTCTATCCATGAGTGAGTCAATGTGATGGTATGATGCAGCCGCATCACTCGAGTATAATGAACTTAGGCTAAAAGGCTAAACATAGTTACAACCCTAATTCCATTGTTGATTATTTTTACCTTTTAAGCTTTATTCACACCCACTCACAACTATTTCACCTTGGTTACTTAGGTCACTTGATTGCATTGTTTTAAAACAAACCTAAATAGATAGCTAGTCTCATGGGATTCAACTCTTGGAGTACTTTGAGATTATTACTTCATCGACAGTGTATGCTTGCACTAGAACACATTTATTTTCATTTGTCAACACTCATACATGGTTGGTCGTTCAATAATGTTTCAACAAAAACACCAAAGTAGCCTGTAAATGCTCATAAAGTGGTCCAAATCAGCCTGCACTAGCTCAATACTAACAAAGAACATGTGTTGGCTCATTTTACTTGCTTTGGGGCATTATGAGGTGAAATTATCATGATAAATATCTCTTTCACTCAAGAAAAGTAACAAAATGGAAGGTAAAAACATACACTCCATGTCATTATCAATGAGCCTACTGAGGTAGCGCATGACAATGACAAAAATAAATGAGGATAAGGGATCACTTTGTCTAATACCACGCTTAGTCCAAAATTTGATGTCTAGGTCGACCATTGATCAAGATGGAGTAATTAGCGGAAGAGATACAAGTGGAAATCTATTTTCTCAAAAGTGTAAGGGAAACCTTTCTTTAATAACATAAAGTCAATCAACATCCAATTTCTTTTGTCGAAGGCTTTCTCAACATGAAGCTTAATTATAAAATCACTGACCGTTTCGCATCTCCAGTAATCAAGAGCTTCATTTGGCTAGTATTTGTAATCTGTTCACGTTTAACGAAAGGCAATTCGTTTTGGCAAGAATCTTGTACAGAGCTATTGTGAGAGACTAATTAGACGAAAGTCAAAGGGTTTACAAGTCATCTCTTTTTTAGCAATTAAGGAAATATAAGTCTTGTTAACATTTTTATTCATTATGCTCCTTTTTAAAAAAATCGTGGACCACTGCCATGATAGAGGAGCTGAGAATGTTCCATGACTTTTTAAAAAAATTCAATAGTGAAACCATCTACCCCAGAAGCTTTATTATTGCCAACCGATTTTAGAACTTAATTTGTGAACTTTTACCTCAGTGAATGGAATAGTGAGTTGCCTTCTCTGATCATAGTTAATAAGAAACTAATCTAAATTATCCACAAACCAAATCTGATGACCAGGTTCATTGTATATGTCCTCAAAGTGTTTAAAGAAAACATTATCAATTTGATTGTTGTTAGTGCAGTTGTTGGCATTGCTATCAAGAATTTCATTGATCAAACTTCTGTGTTGCCTAGCCATGCAGAGTTTTCTTCCCCTTGCAAAAGCCAATTCAGATTACTATGTTAGAGCCTAGTATTGTGTTTCCCTGAGAGCTTCTGAATTTAAGTCTGTTTTAAGAGCCAATCTTCTTATGCTATCAGTCTAAAAAATAGGAAGATTTTCTTCTAATTCGTCAATCGCTTAAGACGTTTCTTCAATACATCTTTGTCTTCCCTCTGAAGAGGTGCCTTTTAAAGAAGTCTACCAAGAACGGATATTAGTAGATAGTTGTCTCAGGCGTCTTATAAAAGATTAACTTGGGTGGCCAACTTGATGGGTTGAATTCCAACAAGATTTTAATTTGTTGTTGAAAGCAGGCGATGCTTAGATGTGAATTGTTGAAGCGAAAGGGAAGAGGTCCCCAATTTAGGTGGGATGTCTCCAGGAGCACGGGAAATGATCAAAGCTAATTGTAGTGGGTGTCCGAGAGAAGTGGTCTTTGAATTTAGTGCACCCTTGAGTAGTGTAAACAAAACCATCCAATCTGGAAAGCACAGGAGAATTCCTGAAAGTTGGACCAAGTGTATGTACCATTAGAAGGGGAATCAATCAACTCGACTTTGTTTATGAACTCATTGAATTTTATGCATACTCAATCTACTCAGGTTGGGTGTAGAAATTTCAGATGGCCAACGATAACATTGAAATCTCCCCCCCCCCCCCCCCCCCCCCCCCCCCCCCCCCCCCCCCCCCCCCCCCCCC
>QLSR01001495.1:2527271-2606554 GCA_031780015.1 Citrullus colocynthis
CCCCCCCCCCCCCCCCCCCCCCCCCAACGGCCAGTGTGGAACTGCAAGAATTTTATAAAGAATTTAGTTCTCCCCTAAAAGGTTTGTACAAAAGTCTATCTGGGCTTGAAACTACAGTGTTGGAGATTGGTGAGAGGGAGCCCAGATCAACTGTCAAACGTAAATTACGATTGCTCGTCAACAAAAATCTTATCATTACGGTCAACTCAAGGCCTTCACATAGTTGAATTATTCATGTTCGACTTTCAATAAAGTAAAAAGCAATAATTAGATGCATCTAGCAAAACTATCTCAACTACGTAGAGTTTGGTGCAACTTAGATAGGATCCAATTATTATTATTATTCTTTTTTATTTTTTTTAATTTTTTTTTTTTGGATAAAATACATCTTTGGTCTATGAAGTTTAGAGTTGATATTTATTTAGTCTTCGAAGTTTCAAAAATGATATTTTATAAATTTAAATGATCTTTGTGTTAAATTGATCGTTAGTTAACTAACGAAAAAAATGGCATGACAATGTTGAGTTTGGCAAATTTTAAATGAGCGGCTAATATTTATCTATTTTAAATGGCATGACAATGTTGAGTTTGGCAAATTTTAAATGAGCGGCTAATATTTATCTATTTTAAATTATTTTGTTATATATGTAATTATTTTATTTGATAGGGGACATTTCCCCATTTTTCATTACCTCTCCCATCCTCTACGCCATGAAACCACTCCCATCCCCCTCTCAACCACTACTCCAATTCCATGACTCGCAAATCCAGATTACTTGAAAACTTCCTCCACCTCCACCGCAATTGGATCCTTTCCCAAAAAAAAAAAGAAAAAAGAAAAATAAATGAAAACCATTGCCAATAATTTCCAAAACTCTCTTTCGATTTATCGACTCTGCTCGGTATATTTCATATATCAAAGACGCTGAATTAACCGAAGACATCAAGGAATTGTTTTACCCTCTTGAGAAATCAGTGCTCTGAATCCGCTACTTTCCTCGATCCAAGAGACGAGACTCTCCGATTCAAAGTATTGAAGATGATTGATGGAATCAAAGACGAAATCGTTTGGGATTGTTCCGAATTGTCAGATACTTTCTCCATAATTGATATTCACAATGGGAAAAATGTCATATAACAAGTGGAAATTGTACGAGTTGAGTCCCTGTGTTAAAGTGATTCTGTCATGTCCTCAAAATCATTTTCAGATGACGTTGAGAAAGAGTGAGAAAAGGAAAACTGATCACGTGAATGAGCGAAATGTATAGAGACTAGAGACTGGAGAGGGAGAGAAGTCTGGCTTTGAACAAATACAGAGTGAGACAGATGAAGAATCTAAAAAGACGGAGATGGAAGAGAGAGAATGGAAGAGATATAAAAATAATTTTAAATGAATATATATTTAATTAACTGTCAATTTAACACCGTGACTATTTATATTTATTTTTCAAATAAAGGCCTAAAATATTATTTTTGAAAATTCGAAATCGAAACCAAATAGACATCTAACTTTTGGATGTACTCAACTCTTTCTTTTTCAATTAACTTTTCAAATTTAAAGTAAATATGCTAATTTTCTATTAGAAATATCCATTTTTATGAACATCTCTTTGGAATCAGTAAGTACATATACTTCAATGAACTCAAACCCATATATGAAGAAATCATGAATTGGGAACACCCATCAAAATAGTCACATATTTCAGTATTTATTTAGAAGGACCATTAGTTTATTACAATTTTAATGCAGACCCTGGATTAGCATTAACTAACAAACCATTAAAATATATAAATATTTAAATCAAAACTTTAAAAACTCTATATTAGTTCTTTGTTTGTTTAATTATTATGGTGGTGGTAGATTAAGCTACCTACTCTCCGACAACTTTTAATTTAATATTTAATTAATCGCATAACTATCACCAAACTTTTGCTTAATAATTAATTAATAAGATCGAAGCTGTTGGTCACAATTTTATGATTGTATTACACGTCGTCACCGATTCTGACCAAATTAAATATTAATTACTCTAGACAGATTTAGATTAATTAATAATTAAAATTATATATTTCTTAAACCCTAGAAAATAGATTCTCTCCATGTCTAGATAACTTAGGCTCTCCTTAACTAATGATATTGGTGAAGAGAAATTTAGAGGAATAATAATGATGTCAAACACATAGCTAGTGTTAACTTTTCAATCTTTGCACTATATATCTTCAATGTCGTTAAAGAAACACAACACAATGATACATAATCTTCTTCCGTGAAAAAAATGGCTACCAACAAAAGGAGACAAGAAGACTTTAAATAGGCGAACCACCAAAACAAATGCGTAACCCTAGTTTCCAAACTAATTGGAAACAGACAAGGAAAAAATCTGCCCGAAAAATATATAGCAGATAGAATTTTCCAAATATGAAAAATCTAATACAGAATCCACATTTCCAAAAACACAAGCTAGCACAGAAAACAGAAATAACCCAAATAACATTAGAGGATCTTAAACAATTATTCTCAATCGTGATCTATAACAATGACTAATTAGATCAATCATATGCTAAAATAAAAACTCGATCATTGAAAGTGTTTTTAAATACAAAATTGAAATTATTAATTTATATTTTTTAATAGTTGCCAACCATCCTAACTAAATATTAATGAAAATACTTTAAATTCATAGTAAATTAGATAAACTTGAATATAAAAATATTTTTGAGAAAGGTAACAGAATATGTAAGTATTTTTTTTATTTTAAATATTTTTTATAGCCTAAATATAACAAAGAAAATTATTTCTCCTATCAAATTAAATTTACTCACCATCTAAAACAAAGATTTGTAATATGGATGAGTAGTAAAAACCCCCAAAATTTACCTAGACTCTAAAAATCTAAATGGTTTTGCTGTAACCGTTAGAGCCACCGGCCAGTGACACACACGCGGCCAAGGATATTCTTAACCGCATATTCTTTCAAAGCCCTGGGACCCACCTGCATTCCCAAATCACACGAATTTGGACTCTAACCACCCCCACTCCCTTCGGATTTCGCCGTCACAGTCACTGGAATTCCGACACGTGTCGCTCTCTTAATGGCCCAACTGTCAGGCCATCTTGCCACCACAAAATTTCACGCCCGCCTTTCATCTTGGCTGTGACCAATGAGTGGATTTAATCAACAAAATTTAAAATATAATACTTTGTTGTCGTTTACTGCTCCAATATCATAGTTTTGTCTGTTCGATTCTTTTTCTTTGCCTATTTTTAGTATGAATTTAAAATTTTCAACATCATTTCCATGAATTTGACAATATTTGTGAATCGTCTCTCTATCATTAGTAAGTGGTTTACTTATTAATACGTATTTTCATTTGTGATGCATCAATGATTAACTAAAGCTTTTAAAGATTATGCAATGATAGAAATATATTGGCAATTAAATTGATGGTGAGATGGAAACTAAATATGGATCAGTAGGTTAAAATTTTGAAATCACATAATCTGACAAAACCACAGTTAAATTAAATATTTAGTTTTTAAATTTTCATTTTAATATGTTCATAAATTTTAAAAAATATTAAACTATACGTAAATTTTCAATTTTGTATCTACAAAATTTCTAGAATTTTTAATATATTTTTTTAAAATAACGAGTTTATAAGTCATGAAACTAAATTTTGTATTTAGTAAGATAATAAACTTTCAATTTTGTGTACCATACGTACGTTAGTTATTATTTTTTAAATGTCCAAGAATTTCAATATTAAAACATAATTTATTAGATATAAAATTGAATGTTTAAAATTTTATTAAACTATTTTTAAAATTTATAAACACATTAAATTCAAAATTAGAAATTCATAATCGCACTAAAGACCATTTTTAGGTCGGAACAAACAGAAGTTTAAAGACTACATTTGCAATCTAATAATTGATAATTATTTGTCATCGTGAATCACACGTGAATGCTCACATGGAATTTTCTACTCTCGGAAGGTGACTCAGTAATCCCAATCTTTTTGGTGAGTTCCAAATTTCGAAATTGCCACCTATTAATGACGTGGATAAAAATAATATATTCAAACTCCCCAATCGTTATCCGCCACATCTCCATTTAAATCTTATATTTTCATCTTCGATATTCGCCCTCTATAAACTCCGGCTATTCCCACTCATAATTTCTATTTTCCCCTTTGCAAAATCTGTTTGGCAGCCGAGAAAATTACTTTGTTTTTTATTTTCTTTTTCTTGGAGAATTCAACGACGATGGAAGTTCCTGTTCTGAACAGGATTACTGAATTAGGAGCAGATCTGAGCTCGCTTCCAAATCCCAATTTTCTCTCTCGAATTTTCACTTCCTTTTCCCCATCAGAACATTTCTGGAAATGGAGTGCTCTGATTATTGCTTTGTTGGCCACATTTACCGGAATAATCAATCGGGTCAAGATTTTGATCATCGTCATTCGCCGGAGAACTCGAACAACTTCGATTTCTGAACCTCTCTACCGATCTCTCCACAGTGGAGAGACCGGTGGTTTAGTTTCAGAGAATATCAAATCTCCCCTGTTTCCAAGCTCGGAATCGGAGGATGAGAATGAGGGGGACCAGAAACCGTGCAACGGCTTGAATTTCCGGGTTAAAGGCTCAGGGCGGTTTTCTGGTGAATTTGACGATCGGTGTTGTTCTCGTCTCCGGCGGCGGCACTTCGACGGAAGAGACGACGGAGATTTGTTTTCGTGGCCGTGTTTTGGGTTGGAGAGGAGCGTAGTGAGGCAATGGGGTGATGTCAAATTGAAATGCGAGTTAGACAAGTTGAGTGGGAGTCTGATTTCGTTGTACGATGAGAATGAAGAGACGGAGATCTGTTCCATTTTTAGCGGCGGAGCTCCGCTGCAAGCGGCGGCGGTATCGCCGAGAAGAATGGTGGTGGCCGCCAGTGAGGGCGCTTCGGCCAATGTATCGCTGAAGCTTTGGGACACGCGTGGTCGGAGCCGGAAGCCGGTGGTGGCGGCGGAGTGGGATTCGCCGTCGCGAAAGATTGTCGACGTCTATTACGACGATGTAGAAAATGTCTATCTTAGAGATAATGGAGCCGCCGGAATAATGGTCGGCGATGTTAGAAAAGTCAGTTCGGCGTCGGAGAATTCGCCGGCGGCGGCGGTGACGGCTTGTGGGAGTCGGGTCACTAACGCCGTTCATAGTTTTGTGAGAGAAACTTGGTGGTAACAACGGTGAATGGGACGGTGGCTCGATTGGCACTTTTGTAAATATTGAAATTGTTTGAATTTTCGAGCAATAAAGATTTTGATTTTAGTTTCGCTCGACAATGGATTGATGTGGTCGTTGTGATTATGTGAATATTATGCTAAATGCTTTTTTTTTTTTTTTTTTTTTCATAACAATATAAAAGTTCAAAAAGAAAGATCCATGGAAGTAAATTACTAAAATAAAAATGTGGAATCTAAATCTATCCTTATTCGATTTGACTATCAATAGCCAAGCTTACCTTCACATGTTTATCATGGGTGGTCTAAATTTTACTTTATTATTTTCTTTTAACGCCGAATTACACAAAAATTTCCTACAATTTAGGATAGGTTCAAATATTGTTTTTGGACTTTAAAAAGACTACTTGGAATCTTGAGGTTTAAATTTGTTTGGAGTAAGGTTTCATGTAGTTCTTCTAGTCAGGGACAAATTCATAAATTTTGTTTAGGGCTTCCAAAATTCATATATGAACTAATTGACTAATTCAATACATCATAACTGTTGATTTCATTTTATGAAATTACTGCACAAAAAATTATTTTCTATTTATCAAATAAATTAAGAATTCTAGTTCTTAAACCAAGAGTTGTGGGCAAACCTTCTAAATTTACTTCTATAAAATATCTATCAGAACTACTACGACTTTTTTTCAATGGAGATGATGATCCCATCGATTTTCTTTTATAATACATCTCCATTTAGATTTTAAATTATATATATATGAAATAGAACATAAAATAAGAATAATGAAACCAAATATTGAAAATTAAGTGAATCTAATATGTTACAACACACATCATACACAATGTTAAAAACAACTAGAAATTAAGACAACAAACTAATCTTAGAGAGTAAATGGAAAGTAAAGACACAAAAATTGGTAACGCAGTTTAGTGCAATATCACATATATCTTGGGAGCAGTGTGCCTAATGGAAAGAACTTTACTAATAGAGAGTTGTGTAGTTACAATGAACTATTTATCAATTAAGCATCCTCTAGATTGACTCTCAAACAACTCACTCCTTAGTGAAGAGTTTAAGTGCCCCTTAAACTTGAGAATCTCTCTCTCATTGTACTAGCACTCTTTCCACTACTTGTTTGGAACGCACCTCAAACAAGCTTCTTTAGACTTCCCCTAAGTGTGAGATCCACTCACTATATTCTAACTTAGACTCTTCCTCTATATGTATTAATCAATACACCACCTTCTTAATTGAAGTAGAAGGAGAAAAAAAAAAAAAAAAAAACCCCTCAATGAACACCAATGGCAAACGACAACAGCCTCACAAAGAGGTTCTGATGAAGTCGGATTAGGGTATTATGGTCAAATCTTTAATTTATTAGAATCAGGATTAGTTTATGTTTTCCAGTTCTATATAAACAAAGAGATTGTCTTCTTGTATTGGCAAGTTTTAATTGATTTGAATAAAATTCTCTCTTGATGTTTATCATTTGGTATTAGAGTATCAAGATCAATTTGGCTTGATGGAAGGAAAAAAGCCTTCCAGACAGAAACTTCCCAAAACAAAGAGGCGAAGACACTCACGTCCTATCACCAAAGATGTTGTCCTTCTAAAGTTGTGATGCATGTGTGGTGTATTAAACAAGTTTTCCTACTTTCGACCCAAGTATAAACTAAAAATAGATTTCTCGGGGAGTCCGAGATTGAACACAGGGACTTAATTGCTGATTTAAGATTCTCAAACTGTGATGGTCTCCTTATGACAGGAAGTTAAAGAAGTAAATTGCAGAAAGTAAAGAAAGTACGCTACTAAATAATGTATGTGATGAGAGTTTTGTGCACAACAATTCGTCAGTGGAGGAGATAATATGAATGGGAAAAACAGGGTTAGGGGGTCGTTATCACCTATCTTTAGAACGCCTCCTAAAGTTATTTCATATTCTCAAACTTATGGGTTACACCTCTCGGTTAACAAACCACATACATTACATTTCTATGAGGCATGGATGAAGTTTTGATGAATTTAAGCTTATTTCTATTTTTAGAAACATTTCTTAATTTGCTTAATGAAATCCACAATAACTTACTCTCTCAAGCAATTGATTATAGCTACTTATTTCGATTGGTTAAATGGAAAGAAGCAACGAGTCATACACATTAAGCAAAAATAAAATAATCTTAAACTTTGTTCTTCAGAAAGATGATAACTTTGCCCTAACCCTTGATAGATTTAGTTACTCATGCTTGTAAACAAAAAAATGGAAAGCGTTGAGGAAATGAAGTTCATGGCAGATAAATGAAATTAGTGAAAATGATATAGTTGTAATAAAAATACTCAATATATTGATGTACAAAAACAACGGTGCAAAAACAAGGATAGAAAGTAGGAATCTAATAACCGGTGGGATAATCTCTTATTTTCGTCGACTATGGTCGCGTGCTTCACTGCATGTGGTGAAATGGTTGGTTCGCGAGAAGATCACTCTCTAAACTTTTTTATCTTTGGTTGTCTTCTTGGAAAGGGTCTACTTCAGGTGGCCAATGTCCAAAAATTTTCAACAACCCCTTTGTGTCTTCGATTTGGCCTTTTTATAAAGTCGGCGTTGCACTTTTCGGGTGCTGACGTTACTCTATTTTGTGTCATCTCTAGCTAATCGGCAACGACTTATAATGCCACAGATAGGGCATAGTATCTTTTAAGATAAAATTTGCAGCTGTTAGAGCTCCCAAAGCTTGTGTTTTTGGGTATTATATCCTCAAAATTGTAGTTTGTAGACTTTAACCATATTCTCAATAAAGTTGTTATCGATGTTTATTCAGTAAAGATGTTATTGAATAAGTGAATTGTATTTATTAAATCCAATTAGCTAAGAACCCCTGACTATAGTTTGAATACTTAGACTTTATGTGTAGACATAAAAGTGGATCAAGTTTAGGCAATTGCCAAAATAGTCTATAGTATAGGGATACGGCTGCATATCTTATCTTGGGGACATTGTAGATGTGGCACATTTTGTATTTGATACAAATGGTATGATCCTATATCGTTCATGTAGAGACATGAGAGTGGGGGCATCATATGCAATGAGTTTGCATAAGATCGAATCTAAAATAATCACTTTTACTTTATAACGTCGTTTATTGTTAGAACTAATTATGATGACCTAGGTAACTCGATCTTAATTCTGAGCTAACTATGAACTTTTTTTTATTTGGGATTATCCTTTAATCTACATGGGTGAGAGTGGTCATAGTTTGCCGACACAATAAGCCTACCAGTTAAGGGATAATACCAGGTAGATAGTTAGGGACATAGTTTTGCAGCATGGAATTCACTCCTACCTAATTCTAGGTTAGTAGAGAAGTTGTTCCCTTAAGTGCTAACTTCGGGTCTTGACCAAGGGACCCCACCCCTCTCATTGGCCCGAGAGGGACTCAGTTTGATGGTTGGACAACAAACCAATTGTTCATTAGAGATCAGTGGGATTAAAGGAACAAGATGTAATTACAAGGGTAAAACAGTAATTTTGACCCGGCTGTAATTACGAACTGTAAACCCTACTTTCATTCTCAACATCCTTGGGAATATGGCAAAAAAGTAGGCGGGTAGTTGAGATGGAGGTGACATGGGTAGTTGGGTAGTGTGTGGCCGGCAAGAAAGGTGGTTAAGGTGGAGTATGTGTAAGAGACCTTGAGTAGCCGAGCCACTAAAAGTGTGTGCAAGGTGTCTTCCTTGGTGAGGCATGTGTCCATGATGGTGAGCTTGGTTGAAGGCTTGATGCGTTGCTTGTTGGGCATGTGGGCTTGACATTCATATGTTGGTTGAGGTTAGTAGAGGGAGCTTGGTACGTTGAGCTTATGCGTCCAAAGAGGCGTATGAGGCTGATGCATATAAGATTTGCGATATTCTTCGAACAAATTGTCCCAAATTGAGTTTAGTTTCATGTGAGAAGGCTGTCGGAAAGAAACTTTGTAAGGAAGAACCCGAATTTCATAAAAACTCAAGCTTGCTCGGCTTTCGGGTAAACTGGAGCAAAATGGGAAGAGTTAATGATATCTAGCAAAAGAAGAAGAGTTAGAGACTGAAATTTTGAGGCAAGCTAGCCACGACAATTATCTACAAGTTTGTAAGAGGAAGCAAAATCTAATTTTGGTTAGAAACATTAGAAGTGAAGATAATGTTTTGAGGCTACCAGGTGCATTTTGAAGGAGCTGTGCGTGTAGACAAGCTAAGGTAGTGGCCGAAGGTGAGAATTTATTTGAGGTTATTTTGACGTGTTTTGGATGCCCAGAAGGCGAGCCAACATGCCATTGGCCGAGCAAGGTGTGCTGTTGTTGGTATGCAGGTTGTGGGGCAAGATAGGTCTCGCTGGTGAGCAGGAGGTGGCGCTGCATGTGTACAAAAGTTGAGCGAGACAAGTCTCGCTGGTCTCGGTGAGGCACACGACCCAGACGCGTGCATGCCCTGTCTCTTTTGAGGTTATTTCGATAGTAGGTGTGCGAGAACTGTTTCCCACGAGGGGCAACGTGTCTGTGCGAGGATTGCCTCACATTTGAGGTTAGGCTGGTTGGGTGAGTGTGCTGCAGGGCTGTTGGACATGCCTAGGGGCAGCTTGCAACTTTTGGACATTTTGATTAGTTTTTGCTTATGTGTGAGCCTTTTGTAGTTGAATTGACTTAAGTTATGCCACGAAGGGAATTTTAAGGATGTTTGACAAAGGAATTAATTTATTCCAGGTCGGGAAGAGTTAAGGGAAGCATATAACCCACTAAGATCCCAAGACAAGTGGTGAGTGACATAATTTCATTTAAAATGATTTATACTCTCGATATTTCTAGTATGCTCGATTTGTTATCAAATATGAGATTTTTGGCATAAGTTTAGTTTGATAAAACATGACTTAAGTTGAGCATGATGTTTAAAATGTCGAATTTGTGAAAAGCATGCTGTTTGAGGAATACTTTGAAAATTCTAAAGAATTGTTTATCTCATATTTACAAAAGATTTAATTATTAGAAAGTATGGTTTATTTTCAAAAGATGGTCCTCGATGCCGAATGACATAGAGAAGACATATGAGCCTTTATATTGGGACCTCGATACTGAAGAACTAGAGAAGGAACACGAGCAGCCTGGGTTATAATTTCTATGTGCACATAGAGGAAAATTCGACGTTATTGTTTTAAAATTACTCCACACAGCTGAGGTTATTCAATGTTGGATATGATGAGATTATTCCATCCCAACTAAGGTTGTTTTCAACGTTGGGCGTGTTGAGATTACTCCACTCTGACTAAAGTTATTTTCGATGTTGAGCAGCGTTGAGTTTACTCCACCTCTGGTAAGGGAAAATCTTTCAAAAATATGCAAATGTTTATAAGCTTCCAAAAGCTTTACTATTTGATTATCAAGCATGCTTTTGTTGAGCTTTAAAGTCAAGCATAATTTTCTAAACTTGTCACTCACTGGGCAACCTTGCTCATGTTTTCAAATGTTTTTCTACTTTCCAAGTAGCGAGCAAAATCGAGTTGCTTAGTCTACATGTAAAACTCGTTTGAATCTGCTACTTAGTTATGCATTGTAAATATTTATACTTAGACCTAACATTGTACATACTCGGGTCAAGGAGTGGAAATGTGTAAAAACTCTATTGATATTATAATAAATTTAAGATTATTGCATATGGCCTGGATGTGAGTTATAATTTTGTTATCAAGTGCTTGGTAAGGATTTGAGGAGAATCAAGTTGCTATCATCACACCTCTTTTCAGGTTAGGAGGGTAGCTCAAGAGGGGGTGTGACACGAAACACTTGTGAAGGATTGATTTACTAATCATGGTTATATCAAGTAGACAGAAACATATTTACAGTAAGGAGAGTGCAACTATTGGGCTATAGTGGAGTGTCCCAGTAGTTAATGAATGTTAATTAACTAGGTTAAAGAGTTTAGCTAGTTAATTTCAGATCGCTGGAGCTCATGATCTGTAGGCTCATTAGGTCCCTTTGTTACCTTATGGACTAAACCTTAGAATAATGTGATGAAATAATTTGAAAACGTTCAAATTCGTCTAAAAGAGTAAATTTTACGGTTTGTTCATTTTAATTATGAAATAAACAAAATTAGAAAGTTAAGGATTTTTAAATGTGATTTAAATATTAATTGGATGAATAAAGACTCATCAGATTGAAAATTGACAAGATTAGTGGTTAAATTATTAATTTAATATTTAATATTAACTTAATATAATTAATTATTTAAATTAATTTTATATTAAATTAATATTATTTAAAATTAATTATTAGAATTAATTTTAGAAATTGGAAATTAAAAATCCATTTTCAGATTTATGAAATTCAAATATTGATTTTAGTGGATTTTTCCATTTCTAAGTAGGAGGTGGTTTCCTCTCCTTCTTACACCACTTAATCAGCAAATTTTGTGTTAATTTGTATGTAAATCAGACTTGCATGGTTTCTTCTTTAAATAGAAGAAAGAAATTTAGAAGAAGGGTTAGGCTTGTTGGATTTTTATGAAAAATCTCACTTACCCAAGAACTCTCCAAAACTATTTTTTCTTCACAAATTTTCTCCAAATTCATCACAATTTGGATCCAACAATCCGTTTTAAGGTCAGAGAATAACGAGGAAGATATTTGTGATGGTCCACGAATGTTCGTGATCAAAATCCTGGAGAAAATTGAATCAATTTTGAGCTACAACATCCTCTATTTTTTGGTTTCGGAAACAAGCATGTTTAATCCTAAAAATTGATGTAGTTAGTGTGCTTTAGATCATAATTTCTTTCGCATTTATGTTCGTAACTCCTTCAATTGGTATCAGAACATGATTAGAGCACTCAATTTGCATTAATTTGAGCTTGGTGGGTGTAATTTCATGAGATGAATGCAATGGTTGCTAAAGTTGAAAATTTTCTGGTTTTGCATCTAATTCAGCTTTGTTTTGTTGTAGTTATAGTAATTGGTTGCTTGTTTATGACGTTTAATGTATGAAGAAGGATCTGTAAATTTGGTAGAGTCATTAGAGGCGAAATTAGGTTGTAATTTGAAGAATTCGGAGCAGATACCAGCTGGATCGAGGAACAAAGTCATGTTTCTACCGCAAAGCATCGCAACAGTCCTTCAACAGCTTCACGATGCTGTTCATCTTTTTCACGCAATGAAGAGGCAGTCCAACCTACTGGTTTCTGCCAATGTTGTTTGGTTCGGTTTTACCTCTTTTTCAGTCGGTTCAGTGTTTTTTTCAACATTGGAGGTCCGATTCAAGCGATTTTCTCGTGGTTCAAGTCAGTTCGAAGAGTTCGGGGTCGGTTCGAGCAAGTTTTCCAATTACTATTGAAATAATTTAGCTGTTTTAAGCCATTAGATGCCAAATTTGGTCCACTTTAGTGTGTTTAATTAACTATGCATTTAGAATGTATGTTTAAATTAAATTACATTTACTTGTGCATAAGTATGTCATATAGATTTAAAATCCCACCATAGGATTAACATGTTTCATGCATTAAGTGTTATATTATAGTATGCATGCTTTAGATTTTCATAAAATTGATATAAGTTGTTATATTATTTTATGATGTGTATGTTGTTGAATGTTGTTCTTTTATAAAGAGTTATAAAATGAAGTAGACATTTAAAATCTATAACAAAGATAAAATGCATGCCCACTTAGGATTAACAAACCTAAAGTAGGTAGTTAACTAATAAAACAAAGGTTACAAAAATTAACCCGACAAGATCCTATCTAAAGTTGGAGGTATTTAAGTTAACGATTTACGGAACACCTGCTACCTGGGGATCAAACCGGTTCTTGAATTTATGTTAACCTAGTTTTATGAGCTTGTGTTTGTGATGTAAGTATAAAAAGGGTTTTATCACTTAGACATCGTAGGTTAAATCTAGTATTTAAGTTATACTTGGATAAATACCAAGACTTAGGTTATATTTGATTATCTAAGATATAACTAAGTAAAAGATACCCAACATACCAATTAGAACACTTCAGTGGGAGAATTATATATGTGATATATTAGCTTTCACGTCCCTAAGAGTTCACACTGTGAGATTCATGCTTGGCTTCAAGTCGCTCTAGACGCGGCCTCCATTCGGAAAGTGTTTGCATGAGTCAATAACAAGGTGAATAGGGGAAGTAGTTCATAGTAAGTGGGCGAAGGGAGTGTGTCAACACATCCTATGGTCTCTTCCATTAGGTTACATCGTGAGATTCATATGTTGCACTTGCTTGTCATTTATAGGGGACTATCCATTGACAGACAAAATTTGTCACCCAATTCCGTGCCAAATAAATTTTTCTAATTTACCCACAGTAGTAGTGGCAAGGCGGGTTGAACATAGGGAGCCATCAAATTTCATAGTTGAAATTTCTCAATTCAAGTAACCAAAGGGGGGGTTTTGAGAAACGGTTGATTATAAGAAACTTAAATTGCATGGAAGTAAAATGCGGAGGTAGAAGAAGTAAAATTCAATTGGAGAAAGCTCTAGCTTGGGTTACGAGAGATTTCCTTTGTTCAATGTTCTTATCATTCGTCATTACTAAATTCATTGAAGCTAGCACCTAATCAATTCAACTGGAAAGGCCATAATTGAATTGTCCTAGTCGATAAGTTAGATTTAAGGCAAATTGATGAAAAACATGCAAAATTTGACTAAACTTAACCGCATTAATATCAGAGGAAAATTAGGCGGAACATGCAAGATTGAATGTCCTATCGATTTAATCCTAGGTTGATTAGAACAACGCGTATCACCAACTAGATTTGCAAGCTAACCTAACCTATTGCTTCCTATGATTGACATACAACAAATTGTCATGAATTGTAATACAATTAAAGCAATAATCAAAATAAACACCAACGTTACAAATTGATTGTAATTCTTAAAAACGCGGAATTAAATCATGCATACACTTGAATTAAGTTCAAAACCTCAAAGGAACTTCAATTACAAGGAAAATCCTTAATACCAAAGCTAAAAAAATGTTACCTTATCCAATAATAGGCATACCAATTATTGGGATCAAGTTCCTAGATATGAAAAGGAGAAAAGAGGAGAGAATGGAGCCAAAAGTCAGCTGGTAGAGCGATTTTTTAACCTAGAATTGAAGGTTTCCTTTTAAAGAAACCGTCGTAGCACCGCAGCGCTAGGGACAACACCACGGTGCTGACGCTATTTTGCACACACAAAACTTTCGGAGCGTCGCGACGCCTGCTACGCTTTGCCAGCTAAACTCCTTGGGAAAAAGTGCCACGACGTCATTGCTTTAGGAGCATTTTGGTCATTTTGGAGTTCTATTTCTCGGTTGATGTCATGAAACTCCGTTTTAGTCTGTTTTAGCTCGATTTTGTTACTAACACCCTGTTATACCTGTTAAGTGCTCAAAACCTACAAAATAACAAATTAGACACATCAAATAGCACTACGATCCGAGTGAAGCTGAGGAAGATAACACATTTTAGGTGCTATCAAACACCCCCAACTTAATTCTTGATTGTCCTCAAGCAAGGTAGAATAATGCACACAGTCAAACAAAATTATGCTCACTCAATCATGCAAGGTTCATTACTCAAGTCTCAACAATCCACTAAAATTCAACTCGCATTCACAGTGATATCGGTTCATAATCAATCAATGAATCAGATATTAAAACTAATTCTAGATCATTTCATGCAAGGGTGAGTTCAAAGCCCTTCTAATTAAGTTCCTAGCACCTCGGAATGGCATTAAATTGCTCTCCATTTGTTTTCCCCCAATGGGGGCTCATGCACAAATTATCAAGTGTCCAAAAGAATCAAAGCAGCAATATTCTAACTGAGGTGCCTGAATTCAAACTCTAGGACCTTAAACTTGCATTTATTTTACCCAAGGGCATTAGCTTTCACACATTTACCGCAGGGAACTATACTCACTATTTTCTCGCGAGGGTCCTAACTAATCATAGTAAATGCAACTCTTTCTACCCCTAGTCATATATATCACTACAATTTTTTTTTTTTTCATTCATGATATTTCTTTAAAGCATAACATTCTTTTTCAGCAGACATATAAACATAATTTTTCTTCCTTAGTATTACATTACAACCCATCATAAAAGACACTATCCAATCAGTGGGGCCTATCGAGGTAACAACAAAAATACAAACTAAGTAATACGATTCTAAGCATGCAAGACCTAATATAGGCAGACAAAGAACTCAAATGTGCATGAGAAATTAGAAATTTTTTAAAAAAGGGCTAAAAATCATGATCAATCACTTCAAATATTGCATCATGCAAGAGAATAAAAAAAGGTGCGTCATCAACTAGTCATCATAACGAACCAACCACAGAAGAGCAAGCAAACATGAAAGCACAAAATATTTAGTCCGAGCTTAGATGCTCAAGGACTCCAGCTAGAACACAGACATCCCGGAATTGCCATGGCCTGGTTCCCTTGACCGCCCCAGCAGTTGTAGTTGTACATTCACCCACCTTGTTGATTGCCAGCATAACAGACCTTAGCTGGCTCCTGAGGTTGCTGCTTGGCAGCAAAGACTTGCTTCACAAAAGAAGAAAGTTTAGAAAGTTCGGCTCTTATTTCACTTACCACTCGAGAAGAAATGACATCGCCGAGAGCTCGTGTCCTGAACTGCTACGCATTCTCTACCATGGTGAAGATGAGTGCTCTAATCTCCATGGGAGTCTTGTTGACCAAGGCACCACCACTAGCTACGTCAATGGTACTTCAGTCACTGGGGATAAGCCCTTCATGGAAGTATTGGATCAATAACGCATCCGAGATCTGGTGGTTGGGAAAGCTGGCGCACAAGCGTTTGAATCGCTCCCAGTACTCGAACAGTGTCTCCCCCGTCGTCTGAAAGATCCCATAAGTTTCTTTCCTTATGCGTGCATCACATGATGCAGGGAAAAACTTCCTCAAGAACTGCCTTTGCAATTCCTTCCAAGTGGTCACAGAACCAGGAGGAAGAAAGTAAAGCCAATCCTTGGCGTCGTCCTTCAAGGAGAAGGGGAAGGCTCTAAAGTTGATTTGCCCTTCAGTCACACCATGAGGCCTCATCCCCTGGCACACGATGATGAACTCCTTAAGATGCTTATGGGGTCCTTACCTACACGTCCAAAAAAGGAAGAGAGTAAGTGAATTAAGCTCGATATAGGTTCAAAATTACCTGTCGTGGTTGGATAGGTAATGCAAAAAGGTTGTTGATCAACATTTGGGGCCGAGAGGTCCCGCAATGTGCGTTCTGCAAGTGGCGCCATTGATGATTCTTCTTATTCTAAAAGCTCTTCGAATGTGCCTCGTGCACAAGTATGTTCCTCTGAAGCTCTTCGTTTTCCGCGTCACCTTTCCTCTCTATCGATGTCTGGAAAATACAACAAATTGTTTCAATCCTGGGAGGACTGGGTCATACAAAGGAGGAAAAACTAAAGAGCGACAAAGAATTATAAACCCCACAAAAGTGAAATTTCTTGACTCCTCAACAATGGCGCCAATTTGATGGACGAAATTTGTCGCCCAATTTCGTGCCAAATAAATTTTCTAACTTACCCACAGTAGTAGTGGCAAGTTGGGTTGAACATAGGGAGCCCTCGAATTTCACAGTTGAAAGTTCTCAATTTAAGTAACCAAAAGGGACTTTTGAGAAACGGTTGATTGCAAGAAACTTAAATTGCATGGAAGTAAAATGCGGAGGTAAAAGAAGTAAAATTCAATTGGAGAAAGCTTTAGCTTGGGTTACGCGGCATTTCCTTTGTTCGATGTTCTTATCAGTTGTTCGTCATTACTAAATTCATTGAAGCTAGCACCTAATCAATTGAATTGGAAAGACCAGAATTGAATTGTCCTAGTAGACAAATTAGATTTAAGGCAAATCGATGAAAAACATGCAAAATTTGACTAAACCTAACCACATTAAGTTCAGAGGAAAATTAGGCGGAACATGCAACTGGAAAGACCTAGATTAAATGTCCTATCGATTTAATCCTAGGTTGATTAGAACAATGTGCATCACCAAGTAGATTTGCAAGCTAACCTAACCTATTGCTTCCTATGATTGACATACAACAAATTGTCACGAATTGTAATACAATCAAAGCAACAATCAAAATAAACACCAACGCATATTGATCGTAATTCTTTAAAACTCGGAATTAAATTATGCATACACTTGAATTAAGTTCAAAACCTCAAAAGAACTTCAATTACAAGGAAAATCCCTAATACCCAAGCTAGAAAAACGTTACCTTAGCCAATCATCGCCATACCAATTATTGGGTTTAAGTTCCTAGGTACCACAAGGAGAAAAGAGGAGAGAATGGCACCAAAAGTTGGTTGGTCGGGTGATTTTTTAACCTAGAATTGAAGGTTTCTTTTTAAAGAAACCATCACAGCGACGCGGCGCTGACGCTAATCCACATGCACAAAACTTTTGGAGCGCCACGAAGCCTGCTACGCTTCGCCAGTGAAACTGCTCAGGAAAAAGCATCGAGGCTGCGTCTAGGCAGCGCCGTGGCTTCAGGGGCATTTTGGTAATTTTGGAGTTCTATTTTTCGGTTGATGCTGTGGAACTCCATTTTAGTCGGTTTTAGCTCGATTTTGTTACTAGCACCCTGTTCTACCTGTTAAGTGCTCGAAACCTATAAAATAACAAAATAGACACATTAAATAGCACTACGATCCCGAGTGAAGCTGAGAAAGATAGCACATTTTAGTTACTATCATCCATTTAGAGGGTTTGTAACATGGGGATTGGAACATCGCAAACTTTAGAAATGGATAGAGTTTATTAGGTCTGTTTTCAACATTCTCTTTCCCTCGAAAGGTTGTTGATTCCAATCTTTGAAATATGAAAATGGAGGGTTACACTTACAAAATTTTACTAAGTGTTAGTAAGTATTTTGACCAAATAAATGATAATTAAATACAGGAATAAGAGTTATTCTAGTATTAGTATTTACTCAAGAATGTCTTTATTTAGTGAAGGAGAAATTGATTGCCCCTCGATAGTAGTTATTCTAACTCACTAAAGTATCATTGCAAGAGAATAATAAAATATGGTTACGTTATTACTTGCTAAATTTGATTGGATTATGTAGAATTATTTAGCAATTCACTAAATATAGATTTATTTTTTTAGTAATGTCTAGTTCGTTCATACAACTACTCACTTTTGAAAAACTTAATAGAGATAACTACGGTACTTGAAAATCAAACATGAACACTATACTAGTTATGGATGATCTGCGGTTTGTTTTAAGGAGGAATGTCCTTCAGCTCCTGGCTCAACTACAAACCGAAATGTTTAGGATGCGTATGACAGATGGATTAGGGCTAATGATAAAGCCCGAGTCTCCATATTGGAAAGCATATTGATGTGTTATCCAAGAAGCATGAGAACATGGTGACTGCTAAGGAAATCATGGACTCACTGCATTGTTTGGACAACCATCCTCATTGGTCAGGCATGATGCTATCAAATATGTTTATAACTCCCGCATGAAAGAAAAAACCTCTATTAGAGAACATGTTCTGGATATGATGGTCCACTTCAACATTGCAAAAATGTTATTGTTCTTTTCATCTTTTCATTCTTCATTGTGCTGTCATGATGTGTTCTTGTTTGGAATTTGTTATTTGTGAAATCATGTGTAGCTAAACCTTTTAATTATAGGGTGTTGTTGAATTTTTGAGTTCTTGTTTGATTCTTGACATTTGATAATTGTAATTTTGTTGAATTTTAATCTATATGCATGAATTCTTTTGATTAACTGGCCATTAATCAATTGTTCTTGGGCTGATTTTCTTGTTTGTAAAAGAGGAATCTTGGGTGGACTTGGTAGGTTAAATTATTATTTGATAATTTATGATAATGATCAGAGAATAATAAGGGTTGTGATTGAAGGGTCTTAGGGCTGCCTGAGTTTAATTAATCGGAAGGAACTCAATTTGATAAATTAGGGTTAGAATGGATTGAACTTGGAAAAGGATATCCTGAATTTAGACTTCTAGACTCATTTAACTTACATAATAATGTTGCATGTTAAGAACCTCTTAAAGACTCATAATGAAACAACACCTGCGCATCTAAATCCCATTCAATTGTTAGTTTAATTTTATTGTTTGATTTTTAATTCTAAAATCGAAGTTTATTTCTAACTTGCCTAGATAAAATCGATAAGTTAGTAATAATAGCTAAGCAAACAAAGTTTTGGACAATACCCTAATTGGAATTTTATTACTTCGATATGTACGCTTGCTCAGTGTCAGTTACTAGAGAAAATTTCTCTTCAATTGGATTAATTATCCGAATCGCAGAAACAAGTTCAAGATTTGGTAAACCCCACCCAAAGAGTTAAAGTCGAATGGAATTCTTGGTGATCAAGAACAACAACATAACACCTACTAGCCTCAAATATTTCTAAGAAACATCCAAAACTTCTTAGACATGTTCAAGAATAACCAAGATTGAGTGTTTATTAGAGGAGACAATGAAAATTTGAAGAAATATCTAGTGAAGAAGAGGAGGAAGAAGAGAATAGGGACTGGGACATGGATAGAAAAAGCTCGCAGACCACAATTTCAAAGAGAGGAATACCTACAAACTATTTTCAAATTTGGAACTTGCGCGTCAAATCGAAAAGGCAATTGACGTCGAAAATGGAGGAAAGTAACTCGACCCACGAATCTCACCACAACATAAGAAATGTTGAAATCGAAGCCGTTGAGAGGTAGAAGAACAGAATAGCCATAGGCAAACTTATTTGAAGAAACTTGAAACCTAATTCAAGTCGATTGTGAAGCAAAGTGGGAGATGACATGTTTGGAATCGAAAAAATGTGGGTATTCTAGCAAAATTACTGGCAAATCTAAGGTGGCCGAACCGAAAAACCTAACAAAGAAAGAAAAAGATGATGATGATGATGATGAAGAAGATTGCATGGCTGACAAAGAAGATCATCAGAGCCTAGTTGACATGCCATTCATAGTCGTCACGAGAGAAAAGAAGATGAAGGAATGCGAGGTGAACTATTTTACAATTTCTCCACCCGCATTCTTTTTGCAAAACTGGGAAATTATTTTTGTCGAACCGACCTAATTTTCCATATTTCTTTTTCCAAATCGACCCATTACCCATACTTTTTGAACCTAAGACAACCCAGACTCAATTCCAAGTCAGAGCCTATTTCCTTTTATTCATGAAGTCTTCATACCAGCCCATACTCAAACCCAACAACAATAAATGTTGCGTCCTAAGTCAAATTTACTTCAGACTTTGAAACTAAGATTTTTTTAGACTTGGTTATGGTGACAATGGATTTCTTGAGCAACATAATTCTTGGATTAATTCATGATGATTTTGACGAAATTTTTATTCTATTTCAAAAGACAAATCTTGGCTCGACTTGTGCAATTTGGATGTAGTTGATATTAGTTGTTCAAGGTTTTTTCCGTTCAAGTGGCTTACCTTTTTATTTTTACCTTCATTTTCTTTTTAAACACAAGAATGAGTTTTTTTTTTTTTGGAGGGATAGAATGATGAAGTAGGATTAGGGTATTATGGTCAAATCTTTAATTTATTAGGATTATGATTATTTATTTATTTATTTATGAGGATTAGAATTAGTTTCTTTAATTAATTAGGATTAGGATTAGTTTGCTTTACAGTTCTCTATATAGAGAGATTATATTCTTGTATTGACAAATTTTAATTGATTTGAATAAAGTCCTCTCTTTATATTCATCAGGTTCACACACTAGTAACGATGATAATCCCTAACACTTACAAAACAAACATTAGTCAAGAAGAACCAACATTAAAGGAGTTTTCCCGTCATTAAATATCTTTTCTCGTGACAGATAATGATCGCCATCGTTGTTTTATTAAAAAAATAATAAAAAATATTATTGGTTGTACACATGGCTGACTAATGATATTTATATGCATACAATAAAAATAGTATGATATTTGTATATGCAACTCAACTTTCAACAAACATACAATTAACTAGGAGTGTTCATGGGTTGGGTTAGGTTGAGTTGAAGGACTTTTTAGACTCAACCCAATTTTCGGGTTGTAATTTTCTTCAATTGAAATAACCCTTATAAAAAAATGCACCCAACCCAACCCAACCATGAAATATTTGGGTTGGGTTGATTCGGGTTGCTCGGTTCATTAATTTAAATTTAAATTAAAAAAAATTAAAATCTTAATACATAAAAATTTGATTCAATTATTTTGATGTATTGAATTAAGATCGACAATTCAATTTCAATTTTATAATGAAAATTTTCTTTAAAAAATGTTAAAAAAACTATTTTTAGGAGTTGTTGGAGAATAAATTATCTAAAAAAAGAATGAAATTAAATAAACTAAAATAAATATATGTATATATTTGTATCATAAGTAAAAAAAGAAACATTTTAAAATTAATATTAAGTTCAAGTTGATTTGGGTTGGTTTGGATTGTTTTAAGTAAACTTATGAACCAACCCAACCCATAAAATTTTCATTTATTTGAACTCAACCCACCCGAAATGAGTTGATAACCCAACCCAGGCCGCATGGGTTGGGTTGGGTTGATCAATTTTTTGTAGTCATCCGATTTTTGGAACACCTCTACAATTAACTAATTCACTCCAACAAAAGTGATATAATTATCGGTCTCTCAACAAACCATATTCAACATACAAATATAAACAAATTGCTAACTCTAATAAGTATAGGAGTCTAAAACCCTAAAATTACTTGTTGACCCTAAATAATTGTCTTTTTGAGTTTCAACACTTCATGAAGTTTCATCGCCAGTTTCACCACTCCTAACTTTTTTCTAATGAAATCATCAACTTCACCACACCCAACTTGAACTCAAGCGTCTTCCTACTTTCGTCTTGAATGTTTTCTATATAACTTCATCAAACTTTTATCTTCTTTAAGAACTAACAATCACTCAAGATCAACATAAAAATTCTAGAGAGATCTTAACTTGAACTTAAAAATAGAAACTAATAATTAATTCTAGAAAGATGAACACAAATAGATTTAACACTAACAGATTTAGTCATTCACAAAAACACCCAAGATCAAACTGTTGGGATGTAGGCCCTAAATCTAGTAGTTTGTAATGTATAAACAATGTTCATTTATTCAATGAAATAAAGAGTTATTTTATTCAACTTAGTCTTGTGTAATTCAATCCCATAAACTAAGATCAAAGGTTATTTAATGTAGCTTGAGCAGCGTGTGGTCGACATACAAGTGGATCGTGTTCAAGTAATAATCTAAAAGGTCTGTGATATATGAATAAGGTTGGGTGCTTTATCTTGGTAATACTGCAGATATGACTGACTTTGTAAATGTTACAATAGTTGTAAGTGTTACAAATGATTTGATCCAATTCATTCATGTGGAGACATGCAAGTGAGCTCTCATATACAAAGAGTTTGTATAAGACCGAATAGCGAAATGGTTAATCTTTCTTTATAACACTATTGACAGAAAGATTAATATTTTTGGACCAATATGACAACTCTAGGGGGGGTGAATAGGGTTTAATTAAACTTATTCCTAAATATGCTCAAATTAAACTAATTAAATTATTTTTGGATTAAATTAATAAAAACCTTAATTGATGCTAAATATCAAGATTGAAAAAAATATATGAAACCCAAGATTCAATCAATCTCAACCAAAAAGAATAGTAATCTATAACATGCTAATAAAAATTAAATGCAAAATTAATCAAGAAAGAGTGGAAAAGAAGACACAGTGATTTTTATAATGGTTCAGTCAAATTCAACCTACATCCACTTTCCAAGCGCCTCTTGGAATTTCGATTAAAAATCTCCTTTGACTTTTTCCACGAATGAGAGTCGAACCACTACCTTGCTTCTTTTTCGAGTTCAAGAGCAAACCCGATCCTTTCTACGGGTTAGGATCCAACCATTACAATATTCTTGAAGCTTTAGATTACACACAAAAACTTTCTAAAAAGAGTAGATGTACAAATTTGAACTCACAATATTTAATCCTCACTATACAATAAAAGTATCTATCTAGAACAAGATGAAAAGAAAGAAATTTGAGAGCTTGGAGAGAGAGCAACAATAGTGACCTTTTTCAATTTTTTAGGATTGTAAAGTTGTAAAAGTTGGAAATTTTTTTCAAAAAGATAAGTTTAAAAAGAGAGAAGTGGAGCAAAAAGTGGCTTTTAATTTGGGTCATTGGATTGATCAAAAAGTAAAACTAAAGGTGGAGATTAAAAGTAAAAAGTATTTTTTTAAATTATTATTTTAAAAACAACTGGCTGTTAGACACAAACATATGTAATATTAAATTATTTTTCTTTTCAAACCAACTAGCTGTTAGACACAAACATAAAATAATATTAAATTTATTTTCCTTTTAAATTCATTTTTTAAAATCATTTTCTTTTTGAAATCATTTTCTTTTCAAAACCAATTAAAAAATCAAAACTCAACCATGTGTCACTCATTCCATAGCTCCAAGTGGGACTCTCCAAAATGGTCCAACTTGATGATTTGGCCGCCACGTCACCAACTCGGGCAATTTTTCGTTAACCTTATTTCCACTATAACTCCTTTGTTTGAACTCTGATTTGGGTGATTCAAGAGGCATCATAATCGTTGTTTCAAGCTCTACGCTATGAACTATTCAAAATAATAAATTGTTAATAAAGAAAATCAGGTTTGTTATCATCAAAACATTAATTAATTAATTAATTAAAATTAATTAATTTGAGACTAAGGGCCTAAAAGCCAACAAACATTTCATTAGATGAACATGTAACCTGATCTCAATCTTGAGTGAGTTATGAACTCTTGTCTATGAAGACAGTCCTTTGATTTGTACAGGTGAGATTAGCTCGTGTTGCCGACTTAATAAACCTACCATTTTGGGGACTTATTCAAGTAGGGAGTTGAGAACATAGCTGCACAAGATAGAATTCACTCCTTTCCATCTTTAGGGTTAGTAGATGAATTGCTCTTTTAGAGACTGATTCTAGGTCTTGAACAATGAGACCTCACCCTCTCACTGGCCCGAGAGGGATTTAGTTTATAGCTGAATTATAAACTGATTGTTCATTAGAGGGATATATGGTACTTAAGGAGTAAAAGGTAATTACAGGACTAGTAACAATTATATCCATGAACACAAAAATATATCTACAGGGCGAAGAGAGCAACTGTGGGTCTTTAGTGGAGTGACCCATACTTAATGAATGTTGATTAATTTAATTAAAGAGTTTAATTAATTAATCTTGAAATCATTGGAGCTTCTAATTTGTAGGTTCATTAGGTCCCCCTGCTAGCTTACTAAGGGTAAAACAAGGATTAATTAGTTTTGGATAGAATTTGAATTGTTAAAAAAAAAAAGGAAAGTATAATTAATTGTATAGATACAATTACTATAATGTATAGAGATACATTATAATATAAAGTTAATTTTTAATTAGATCCAAAATTAAACTTTATAATATGAGAGTATTAATATTTGAATAAGATTCAAATATTAAATTCATATGAATAAGATTCATAATATAAAGGAATTATGTGTTAATTGTATTAAGTACAATTAATATAATGTATATAGATACATTATATTATAAAGTTAATTTTGAATTAAATTCAAAATTAAACTATATAATATGAGAGAATAATATAGAGCTCTTTTCAAATATAGCAAAATGAACCAAAAAGATTTTAAAAAGCATTGAGAAATTGATTTTAAAAAGCGGAGGTATTAGTGATTTTAAAAAGCGGAGGTATCAAGATTTTAAAAAGCATTGAGAAATTTATTCTATTTAGTGAATAATCTTCTTCTCCATTCAATTTGCATGGAAGTAAAATGCGGAGGTAAAAGAAGAAGATAGTGTTAACCATGCATACTTATTCTCCCCTCTCATCTTCCACCTTCAAATTAAGCACCTTAATCAGCCAATTTGTTGGCTTGTTGCATATTGATGTAATTTGCATGCTTTTCTCTTTACATAGATGAGAGGAATTGAAGATTGGGGTTAAGCTTGATGGCTAATTGATGAAAAAACTCTCCTTCACTAAAAAACTGAAAATAGTGTGTTCTTTAGCTCTTTGCTTCAAATTTAGCTCGTTTTTGGATCCCATAGTTTGTTCTAAGACTTGAGAATAACAAGGAAGACATTAGAGGTTGTCCACGAAGTGTTTGTGATCTGTAATTTAAAGAATCCATCTTCAATTTTTGAGCTTCAACAAGTTGTTCTTCCCTGTTTTTTGGTTTTAGAACAAACATGTTTAATCTTCAAAATTGATGTAATTAGAATGCTTTGTATCCTAATTTTTTCCGTTGCTATGTTGCTAACACCTTCAAGACTGTATATTTTGTTATTAGTAGTAAATATTTTCAGCAGTTTTGCCATTTAAGATAATTTCTCGATAATATATTTGAATAAAATTCAAATATTAAATAATAGGAAAATTATCTTAAATGACAAAAATTACTGAAAATATTTACAACTAATAGCAAAATACACGGTCTATCGCAGATAGACAATGAAATTTTGCTATATTTATAAATTTTTTTGTTCTTCTTGCAATATTTGAAAAGAGCCTTAAATAATATGAATGAGATTCATATTTAAACTATAGGTTGTGAGAAGAAAATACATTTGAATTATATTCAAATGTAATATTAATTAAATATATAATATTTAATTAATTTATATTAATTAATTAGATTAATTATAATTTATTTATTTAATTAAAATTAAAATTAATTCGATTTAATTTAACTTTAATTAAATTTTAACTCCGCAAGGCTAAGGGGAGTTAATGTAACTTCCCACCTCTCTGGTTAACTAATAACAGAAGAACGTGTAGTTGTGAGATATAGTAAGGTTTCTCTCATGCTTTCAATCTCTCTCAATCTCTCAACTCTCAACACAGAAAGGAAGAAAAAAAGGTTTTCTCTAAATTTCTTCTTCTTCCCTTAGAGTTCTTCCCTTTGTACCCAAAAGGTTAATTCCCACAAACTTTTTCCTCGCCAGAGAATAGCAGGGAAGACTTGGCGATGATGTCCAAATTCATTGAGATCCAAAAAGAAGTTGGTGAGGTCGTGATCACAACAAGGTTTTGGAGACGTTTAAAGAAAGTTCTCCAAAGGTAGTATTTTCTTCTCCTTGTAAATTTCACTTAAAAGCATGGTGTACATTAAAAGTTTATTCTTGTTTTCTTTATTTTTTTATTTTTTTAAATCGAATTACAATGACGCTGACATTCATACGCTTCTGCATTAAGATTCGATCCCTTCACAAACACCCACCTTAATGGCATTAAACACCAATTTTATTCTCTGATAGAAACATATAACATGTAATAGAACTAGATGCCAGCAAATGTAAAAAGTTGCACCCACAATTATGTGTGCAATACAATTTCAAGTTATAGTATCCTTGATTAAGAAAGTAAAGAAAATAGGTACCTAAGTTGAACTATCCTTGATGTTGAAACTGAGTTCTAAACATAAGATTCCGAAAAGCTATTTAGAGATGTGTTTTTTCTCCACCTAAAAACACACCAAAATAAACAATCTACCCCTCAGTAAAAATGCAATTAAATATATATAACACAATAGATCTTTAAAGAGAAAATTCCAATTCGAACACCACTAAGTGTCATAAAAAAATATATAAAACCTCGCTAAAAAGTATCCGAAAGAGTCGAAAGCTAAATATTAAAATACATTAATTGAATCCAAACATGATTCAGAGCATTGTTACTGATTGAATTTTTCTCCGGAAGAGTCTGAAACCTATAAAACAACTGTAACAAATACACCAGTAATTTCTAGGAACACCACTATAACCAATTAAGAAACAACAACTATGACAAATTTAACAATGAATCTGAGCATTAGCCATCAGAAGATAGGTATCCCACCTTCATACCCATTTCACATCACTTTCCTAAAACATCGAAGTAATTGAATCCTTCGCATAAGCAATTGATCGTCTTGTGCCAATAACTTTCTTTTTGGAAAAAATAAAATACAGAGAAAACAAAAACAGAAAATTGAATAAACATCAATAAACATTCTACAGCATGCTTTTAGCCATTCAAGGAAGATTAACAAACCATTTGAAGACTATCTTCCAAGGATTCTTTTCTCCACAAAATGAATTCTCACGAACTTCACAAACACTTTCTTCGAACTCAAACTTACTGGATGGACTCCACCATTTTGATCTTTCTTGCTATGCTCCGGATAAGAGTTAAGAGTTGAAGGAGGTGTGAGCTCTTTAATTTTGATAAATATAAGGAAGTTTGAGAGAGAATTCTTGGAGAAGAATTTTGCAAAGGATTTTCTTGAAGCAATAGAATTGTGTGTTTTTTAACTTCTACAAAAACAACTTCCCTATACTTTACACATAAAGAGGCTATTTGTTAAGGGGTAATGAATGGGTTGGGTTGGGTGGGTAATGATTACCCACGTTTGTTAAGGGAAGAATGAAAAACGGTGGGTTTTAAACCCACTGTTTTTACCATCCATTTTACCGACTGATTTGTTTACCGAGAATTAATGTCGACACTGTCAATTTTCGTGAGTTCCGCCTCCGCCTTTTCACATTCTCTCTTCCATAATTAATTTTCATCTGCTAGTGACGTTTCTCACTTTTCGAGGTCTGCATTTTCGATCTCTCTCTTCCAAGTCCCCCCCTTTTTCATTTCTTCTTCTCCCTTCTCCCTTCTCTCATCCGATTTCCGCCTTCTTCGTTTCTCCTTCTCCCTTCTCTCTTCCAATTTCCGCCTTCTTCGTTTTTCCCTTCTTCTCTCTTATTTCACCATTTTTTCTACTCTAGGGTTCTTCTATCATCTTCCCTCTTATTTTAGATCTATGCTCTGTGGTTTTTTTTCTTCAGATCTATGCTCTGTGGGTTAAATCTCTTACTTGATCTCTTCTTTGCATGTTCAATTACGATACGAAATTTATTTTTTTTCCAAATCTATGCATTGTGGGTTAAATCTCTTCTCAATCTCTTTTTTGCGTGATTCTTATTTTTTTTCCCGATCTATGCTTTGTGGGTTAAATTTCTTCTTGATCTCTTCTTTGCATGTTCGAATACCATACAATGCTTAATTTTCTTTTAGATCTATGCTTGGTGGGCTAAATATCTTCTCAATCTCTTCTTTGCATGTTTGTTTACCATAAGATTGTTTTTTTTCTTCCAATCTATGCTCTGTGGGTTAAATTTCTTCTTGATCTCTTCTTTGCATGTTCGATTACCCTACGATTTCTTTTCTTCAGATCTATGATTTGTGGTTTAAACTTCTTGATCTTTTCTTCACATGTTCGATTAACATACGTGTCTTAATTTGTTTTTTCCAGATCTATGCTTTATGGGTTTAATCTCTCTTCGATCTTTTCTTTGTATGTTTGATTACCCTACTTTTTTTTTCCCTAGATATATGCTCTGTGGTTTAAACTTCCTTTTGATATCTTCTTTGCACGTTGGATTACCTTATGATTCTTTATTTGTTCGGATCTACGCTGTGGGTTTAAAATCTATTCTTCAATTGTTCTTTGCATGTCGAATCTATGTTTATTTCTTCACCGTTCTTTCCCTTTCCTGATCCCCTTCTTCTTCGTTCGATTAACCTTTTTTTTTTTTTTTTTTTTTTTTTTTTTTTCCTTTTTTTTCTTTTTTTTTTCCCCTTTTTTTTTTTTTTTTTTTCCTTTTTTTTTTTTTTTTTTTTTTTTTTTTTTTCCTTTTTTTTCTTTTTTTTTTCCCCTTTTTTTTTTTTTTTTTTTCCTTTTTTTTTTTTTTTTTTTTTTTTTTTTTTTCCTTTTTTTTCTTTTTTTTTTCCCCTTTTTTTTTTTTTTTTTTTCCTTTTTTTTTTTTTTTTTTTTTTTTTTTTTTTCCTTTTTTTTCTTTTTTTTTTCCCCTTTTTTTTTTTTTTTTTTTCCTTTTTTTTTTTTTTTTTTTTTTTTTTTTTTTGCCTTTCCCATCCATTTTGGTTTGCAATTAAATTCATGGTAGGGCTTGACCATGTTATTGGAGCTTGGTGGGGGGATGGGTTAATCGATCATGACAGGTTTGTTTTTTATCTCTTTTTTTTTCTAAGGGATCGATGATGATTATTTCAATCTTTCTTATACAAACCTTCGACTTTAATTTCTAATTTGCAATATCTGATTTCTTCTGGAATTTGTAAACTATTTTCCTTATTACATCCTAATCTGATTTTCATTTCAAATTTAGTATCGAATTGAATAGATTTTTTTGTGTTATATTGCATAATTTTTTTTTCTGGTTCATTCAAAATTGATTTTAGCTTACTTTTTTAGTTTTACAAAAATTTGATATGATGATTTGGTTCATTGTTTTAGTTGGATTTCTTCCAATGACCAATCTATATTTGATATGTTTGTATTTGAGGCCCTCACTTTTGTATATTAAAATTCATTATTCTGTCATATTTGCATTTACTTTGGCTGAACCACCTAATTCACTCTTCTGTCATAATTAAACTTGAGTTGACATTCTTTTTAAACCTTCCTTTTTAATTAATAAGGTTAGGTTCACTTAAATGAGCCCAACTCTCTCCACCATCCACCTCTCCCTCCCTCTTCTATTTATATAAAACATCCCCCTTCATATTTTTCATGCTTATCCACTGTTTTCTCTGATATTGTGTTGGTGAGTCCTTGTTCCCAATTTTATTGCTGTATAATCCCAGTTGTTTTTTTTTTTTTTCTGCATTCGACTTATAACATCTAATTTTATTTTAAATAATACAAGGGTCCATAAGAAAACAACGGTTGTCCTACATAAGGTACGCTTCCTTCTTTATTTCTATATACAGTAAAATATTTTACTAACGTTCTTCATATTCTTATTAGACAACAACTCTGGCCTCCCTCCATATGTTCTGCCCAATATGACGTCCGCTAATTTTGAACGTTCAAAAAAGGTATGTCGGTGTTTGTTACTCGTTAGTTGAATATAGTTTATTTTATTAATAATCTAACTAATATTCTCTGTTGTTTCTTATAGGTCCCAAACTAATTACCCAAACAATTCATAATTAGTTTGAGGTTCGTTATTTTGACGTTCGGAGTATCTGTATTTCATTTTTTTTCTAATAAAATTAGTTGCTTATGTATTGGACTGATGTTGGGGACTTGTTCCTTTCCTTTTTGTTCTTTTTTTTTTTTTTGTTTTTTTTATAAAAATATGTTATACGTTAAATGCTACTATTGGCCACATTATTCTTAATCTGATGCTTCTCAAGCTTTTGATCAACCGTGGATGAAACATTATTGTTATGTAATTATATATTCAATTTTTTTTTTATCAAACGTGAAATTGTACCTGCCGTGGTGGTATTATTATGATAAATAACGTTTAATTTTTGTAAGATATAGTTTCTAATCGGTGACATAAGAATTAAAAAATAATTATACATAAATATTCATACAATCAATTCACATTTTCAAAATATGTAAAAAATGCAAGTCCTTCCTACATAGAGTATTTTTACACATTTTTTGGTGAAAAGTTGTACTAAGAATTAGGTGTATGACAACTGTTGCTAGATGATACAATTTGTTCATAACACAATCTAGGATTAAAAAAACCCACCATAAAGTTTAACTCACCATATAGTTTAGGAAAAAAAATTAAAATGATTTAACTCATCATAAAGTTCAGGAAAAAAAATGACAAGAATAAAAAAGATAACAAAAAGTCCATTATGCCATTAGAAAATTTTAACTCACCATAAAGTTTATGAAAAAAATTGACAAGCATAAGAAAGATAACAAAAACCCACTATGCCCTTAAAAAGTTTTAACTAACCATAAAGTCTATGAAAAAAAATTAACAAGAATAAGAAAGATAGCAAAAGCCCACTATGCCCTTAAAATGTTTCAACTCACCATAAAATCTAGGAATAAAAATTGACAAGGATAAAAAAGATAACAAAAAAATCCACTATGCCCTTGAAAAGTTTTAACTCACCATAAAATCCAGTAAAAAAAATTGAGAAAGATAAGAAAGATAACAAAAACCTACTAATCCCTTAAAAAGGTTTAACTCACCATAAAACACCAGAAAGTCTATGGCTTATCATGGCTTAGATTATATAGTCTAAATAAAGCTTAACTCTATGATTGTATGGTCTTAAAAAAAAAAAAAAAACCGCAAAGCCTATCATTAGGAAGAAAAGTATACGGTAGCTTACCATGTCCGTTTAGAAAACATGTACTTTTAGATTATTACATGTACATTAGGAAATAACACCATAGAACCAATATGTAATCCAGTATGCCTAGTATTGACGGTTGACATTGGTTGTTATTCTTTCCTAATCATGAAACTTAATCCAAAAAATACCTTACCCTTTTAGGAACAACTTGTGTATCACATTCCCTATAAAGATGGATACCGTTGAAGAACTTTTTTCGATCATGACAATTATTTCACACTCTCAAATCCAGTTGTCCATAACACTAACCACGTTGTTGAACAACTACCGAATGATAGAGAGACAACCGATATATGCTAGGCACTGCATTAGGTAGTTGACCTTCTTCCGCCTCATTTATGAGAGTGACTTGGCATGTCATGAAAGCACCCGAATGGATATACGTACCTTTACGATTCTATGTAATATGGTACGGTCGACTAGTTGTTTAGAACCAACAAGATGTGTGGACATTGAAGAGATAGTTGCGACATTCCTACACATTCTTGCACATGATGTCAAGAATCGAGTGGTTCGCAGGAACTTTTTGAGATCCGATGAGATGGTTTCGAGATATTTCAATGCAGTTCTTAGGGCAGTTTTACAACTTCACGTTGTTTTGTTGAAAAAACCAGAACCGATCACAAATACATGCACCAATGGAAGGTGGAAGTGATTTTAGGTACACAAAATACTCAATTTTTTTATATGAATACGTCGTACATATGTATGCAACGATAGACTTTTTTGGATCCATTCTGATCACTTGAGAGAAACAAAATTGTCTAGATGCGTTAGATGGCACAGACATTAAAGTGAATGTTAGTGCCGTTGATCGATCTCGATATAGGACGAGGAAAGGAGAAATTGTCATAAACGTTCTTGCAGTGTGTGATCAAAATGGGGAGTTTGTCTTTGTTTTGCCAAGGTGGGAATGGTCTGCAACCGATTCAAGGGTTCTAAGGGATGCGGTTTCGCAACCGTATGGATTGAGAGTCCAAAGGGTATTATAATAACCATATACGTTATTTAAACACGCGTACATGCCACAACACATGTGCATGTCATTTCGAAACGTTTACAGGATACTATTACCTATGTGATGCTGGATACCCCAACGCTGAAGGATTCTTGGCGCCGTACAGAGGGGAACGATACCATCTCTCTGATTGGTGTGGAGCAGGAAACACATCGACAACTGTAAAAGAATTTTTCAACATGAAACATTCTTCAGCAAGAAACGTTATCGAGCGAACGTTTGGGTTGCTAAAGGGGCGGTGAGCTATTCTAAGGGAAAAATCATTCTACCCAATACAAGTCCAATGTAGAACAATAACTGCATGTTGCCTTATCCACAACTTGATCACAAGGGATATGGGAATTGGTGCAATGCTTGATGCGCCAGATGAAGAGAATTCTGCATCAGTTGGAGTTGATGGGGATCATATTGAATTTGTTGAATCCTCGAACGAATGGACCAAGTTCAGAAATAACTTGGTGACCGAAATGTTTACTCAATGGCAGAGAGCCTGATTATTCGATGTTGATTGCCTTTTGTTTATTTTACTAATGAATGCAATTTAATTATGGAAAGTTCGAATTATGATATGAAAATGTGTAGTGTTAAGACTCTGTGTGAACAATTTAAATTTGAACATTTAATTCCATAGTTTATCCTTCAGTTCTGTATGTATATAATGTATAGCATCTTATCATTGAACAAATGTATGTATGCAGTATTGTGGCAGGTAATAGTAGGAAGACTAAACACTTATGGTCGAAGGTGGAGGATGCTAAGTTGGTAGAAGCTCTACTCTATTTGGTGGAGACCGGTTGGAGGTTTGACAATGGGACATTTCGTCTAGGATACCTACAACACTTGGAGCGAATTCTACATGAGAAGGTGCCTAGGTGCGCACTAAATCAGAACACCCTCGAGTGCAAGGTGAGAAGTTTGAAGAAACAATACAATGCAGTATTAGAGATGTTAAGTCAGTCGGGGTTTGGCTGAAACGAGTTCAAATGTGTCCAAGTCGAGAGGGAGATTTTCGAGCTTTGGGTTTGGGTAAGATTCTAGAAAAAAAATTCACCGGTACTTGTTAAATATGTAAATATTAATAATATGCACGTGTATCAATGCAGAGTCATCCCAGTGTGAAAGGGATGTGGAACAAGTCGTTCCCCCATTACGATGACCTCTCCACCGTCTTTGGGAAAGATAGAGCAGTAGGACAATCAAGCGAGGATCCATATGTGATGGCAACGAATGCATTCCGAGAGTTTGAAGATGAGGTTCGACTTGGATCGCAAGACTGTCACACACTTGAGGTTCATTAGACGAAATCACCATTAAATCCGGATGGAATGGATAAAGAGCCAGCAGAGCAATCTACAGGTAGAGCGACACTGGTTGAGTCATCTCAAGGCAGCAAGAGGAAGAAGCCATCATTCCAAGCTGAAATGATCGACATCATGAGATCGACTGTTGAAATGCATAACACACACATGGGTAAACTTGCATCGTGGCAGAAGGAGAAGTATGAGTTGGAGTTCGGTGAGTTGGAGTTCGGTTGTTGGAAGGAAGTAGTAAATATCATATATATCATCGACGACTTGAACGAGGATGACCAGGTGACCCTTATTGACTTCCTTGTCACGACATGTAGAAGACAGATTGCTTCCTTGCAATACCAGAACACGCACGGAAGAGGTATTATGTCTTTCTACTAGGAAGAAACATGTAGACTGACCACCGATATTTTAACCAGTACCCATGTATTTTGTTATATTTCTTTTGGATAATGGCAAATGGACAATGGAATGTCAAGTCGACAAGAATAATAACTTTTGTATACGTAAGGACATGTAACTTTCTTTTGTGTATGTATTATGACACGAAAATGATAAGTATTGAAGGAATGCTTCATTTACACACTTATAATTACTAAAGTTTGTGTTTTTTTTTTTTTTTGAACACCCTATAAGTTATCAAAAAATATAAGAAATTGTGCAATAAAATTCATACATTGTTCATGTTAAATAGGTATGGTATGTATTTGGAGATATGAACCAAATGATTATGCAATTGAGTGTTGTGATCGAAAGTGAACGAGAGAGTGAGGAGATATAGAGAGAGCGAGAAAGATAGAGAGCTAGATAGAACGAGAAAGATAGAGAGAGAGCAAGAGATGTAGAGAGAGCGAGATAGAGAGAAAGTGAAAGTGATAAAGATAGAATGGGAGAGATAAAGAGAGCTAGAGATAACAAGAAAGATAGAGACAGAACGAGAGATATAAAGAGAGCGAGATAAAGAGAGCTAGAGATAACAAGAAAGATAGAGACAGAACGAGAGATATAGAGAGAGCTAGATAGAGAGAGCTAGAGAGAGAGAGAGAGAGAGCGAGAGATGTAGAGATAGAGCTGGAGAGATTGAGAGATCGAGATAGAGAGAGCTAGAGAGACCGAGAGAGATAGAAAGATCGTGGGAGATATAGAAAGAGAGCGAGATAGAGATAGCTAACGAGAGAGATAGAGATAGAGTGGGATAGATAAAGAGATCAAGATAGAGAGAACAATACAGATAGAGAGAGAAAGAGAGATAGCGAGAGAGATAAAAATACCAAAAAAACAAAAAAAAAAAAAAAAGAGAGAAAAAAAAAAAAAGCGAGAGAGATAAAAATACCAAAAAAACAAAAAAAAAAAAAAGAGAGAAAAAAAAAAAAAGCGAGAGAGATAAAAATACCAAAAAAACAAAAAAAAAAAAAAGAGAGAAAAAAAAAAAAAGCGAGAGAGATAAAAATACCAAAAAAACAAAAAAAAAAAAAAGAGAGAAAAAAAAAAAAAGCGAGAGAGATAAAAATACCAAAAAAACAAAAAAAAAAAAAAGAGAGAAAAAAAAAAAAAGCGAGAGAGATAAAAATACCAAAAAAACAAAAAAAAAAAAAAGAGAGAAAAAAAAAAAAAGCGAGAGAGATAAAAATACCAAAAAAACAAAAAAAAAAAAAAGAGAGAAAAAAAAAAAAAGCGAGAGAGATAAAAATACCAAAAAAACAAAAAAAAAAAAAAGAGAAAAACCAAATAGAAAAAAAGAAAAAAAAGAACTGTCCCAACAGAAAAAATAGAAAAAAACCGACAATTTAACTCCCCCAAACAATCTAACTCCCCTATAATTATTATCAACTCAACTTAACGCAACTCTATGCGACAAACACTCCCAAAATGTGACATAAAGAGAGTAAGAAATTATTCCTCTCTAGCAAGTTGAATAACTCCCAAACGGAGTTATTCTTTAATTTAATTTAATTTAATAATATTAAATATAATTAAATATAATTAAATTAAATAATATTAATATTAAATTATATTTAATATATAATTAAATTAATTAATTAATAATTAATCAATAATTTAAATATCACATATTTAATTTAATTTGAATCATATTCAAATGATATTCTCTCACATAACCTATAGTTTTTATATGAATTTCATTCATAAAATTAATATTTGAATCTTATTCAATTATTTATTTCTCTCATAATATAAAGTATAATTTTATATCTCATTCAAAATTAACTTTATATTATAATGTATCTATATACTTTATATTAATTGTATCATATACAATTAATTCCCTTATTTAGTTTGAACAATTCAAATTAATACAAAATTACTGATTCTTATTTAACCTTATTGAGCTAGCAACAGGACCTTATGGACCTACAAATTAGAAACTCTGAAATTAAGTTAATCAATATTCATTAACTATAGGTCACTCCACTAACGACATACAATTCATTCTTCGCACTATAGATATATTTCTATGTCCACAGATATAACCAATGAACAATAAGTCCCTTCACAATTTCCCGTAGCTACAGCTAGGTGAAATTACTATTTTACCCCTGTAACTACATCTAACTTCTTAAGTACCAGTAATCTCCCCAATGAATAAATAATTTATAGTTCAACTATAAACTAACCCTTCTCGAACAAGTGAGAGGGTGAGACCTCATTATTAAATACCCGAAATCAATCTTTAAGGGAGCAATTTATCTACTTACCCGAAGGACAGGAAGGAGTGAATTTCATCTTCTGAAAATATATTCTTAGCTCCCTACTCAAACAATCCCCACAATGGTAGACTTATTGAGTCGAAAGTCTAGCTATTCTCACCCATATAGATTAAAGGATTGTCTTCATAATTAGAAGTTCATAACTCACTCAAGATTAAGGTCGAGTCACCTATGGTCAACCTATAAAATGTTAATTTCTTCAATTAATGGTGTTATAAAGAGAAATGAAACATTTCGCGATTCGGTCCTATACGAACTTTTTACATAGGATACCCCTACTCACATGTCTCCACATGAATGATTATGATTAGATCGTTTATAACACTTTACAACTTTTAAGCCAATTACAAAATGGGTCGTATCTGTAGTGTCACTAGGATAAGGCACCCAACCTTATCTCTATACTACAGACCTTTTTGGTTTTTACTTAAACATGGTCCAACCTTGTATGTCAACCACATACATGTTTAAGTTATTGATACGCACTTTTTGTGTTAACCGCAAGTGTACGAGTCAAGTTAGAATATAAGAGGGTTAAGTTTCGAATATCGTTCCACGAAGGATCTAATTGTGAAGGTTTAAGTTGCTTAGCTATTTTAGAATTGGATCAATTTTATTTGAGGATTCATTCTTGAGTTATGCTTTAAAGAAAAACTAAAAAAGAAAAAAAAACCAAGTAATAAGAAAAACAATAGTCAAAGAGAGTTCTAGGATAATGAATCCTTGTTTACTTCATTATGCAACATTTTAGGGTTCATGGATTTTATTGCAATTCATATGCTTAAGTCTAGAAATATAAATCCAAGTTATTTTCTCTAAAAAACAACATTTTCTCATGCAACTTGATTGATTACTAATTTCTTGAAACCAATACAAATTACATGGCATTAAGATTAGTCTTTAGCAACTTTCATTGTTAACCTAACTATTTTCATGATAGATTAACAACAATTTATTGTTATAGATCCAATTCGATATACAATTATCTGAACCATACACCTAATCTAACATTCAAGGATGGCCAATCAACAAGAATTAAGCATAATAACAATGAAAAGCATACTCATTACAACAAAACCATGAAGAGTCTACAATATCAACATAACTTCATAAACAATTCATCAATACCCTAAAACTAAAGAGTTTAGCCACTTAAGGCTTTAAGCAACATGTTCACAAACAAATTAAGCATAGAAAGAGCACAAAGAAAGGAAAACTCTACTAGGAAGAAGTCCTTGATTGAGGAAGATTGTCAAGATGTCCTTGGTCTTCACCTTGGAAACTTGAATGACATCATGACTCTCTCTCGAACTCTTTTCTCTCTTCCTTGCAGCTAACTTACTCTTTGAGACTTCCTTGATGTGTTAATTGATCTCCTTATGGCTACTAGAAACCCTCAAATTTATAGAGTGGGCCGCGCAAAATTCTTTCAAAAAATGTAGATTCTTTTAAAATGGAAAGATGGCGTCGTGGCGCTACCTAACATCAAATGGTGGCTGCTCTCAGGAAAAAGCGCTGCGGCAGCGTGAACCGGCGCCGCGGTGCTACCTTGTTTTTGGCAGTTTTGTGATTTCTTCTCTTTTTTGTTGGATTTTGGCTCGGTTTGGACCTTTTGGCCTTCAATTCTAGTTTTCTTTATTTTGACCTGAAAACCACTAGCAAACAAGTGAAATCTAATATAAACTCTCTTGATTTAAGAGAATAAAAAGCACTTTTCAAGCGCTTTTCACCACCCAAAACTTAGAGATTTGCTAGTTCCGAGCAAAGAGTAGAATCAAATAAAAGGAGTTTAGATGGAGAAGTGTGCTAACGACTTGTCTCAAAGAATAACATTTAAGAGCTTAAGTAGAAACATGCAAGCATATCTATATTGGTATAATCATTCAAGGTCAAATCTTGCTATCTCCCATGTGTGTGTGCAAGCCTCATTCAATTTAAAATGCTAAAACTCAAATTGGGACTTAAGAGAGCTTCCTTAGTTTTCTCCCTACTCTTGCTTATGCACCAATTTTCAAACATCCACCCATTTCAAGTGAGTAATATGTCCACTAAGGTGTCATTTGATCATACTTTTCATGGGTCCTAAACTTGCATTCTTTTACCTAGAGGCACTAACTTTCACATATTCACTGTAAGGACTCGATCTAGTCAATTCCCAGGCATCCTTATTGATCATAGCAAAGGCATCTCTTTTTACCTGTAAGCACTGGCTTATAATGCTAAGTGTTGGGACAAGGCAAGTGAAATGTGGCCATGCGTTGTTAGAGAAAAGTAGCCGAGAGTGAAAGAGTTAAGCATGGGCCAAAACTATGCGTTGGTGAAAACAAAGAGGAGTATTGTTCTTTTGAGTGAACATGCGTTTAAGGTGAAAATCACGAAGAGTTATGAGCTGAAGCAGTCACTTACGTTGGAAGAGGAATTTATCATTGGCGGGGAAGGAAGTGTTTTGAACAACTATGCGTTGGTGAGGTTGCATGCATTAAGGTCTCCATGCGTTGGAGATGGACATAACTGATTGAGTTGTATGTGTTGAAGGTAGGAGGCGTTGAGGACACCATGCATTGAGGGTAGGTTGCATTGAACGCCTTACCGTGAATTGAGAAGGGAAACCCCGCGTGCCAGCCTGCATTAGAGAGTTAAGTCGGCAGTATATATAGGTGAGTAAATTGAATATTTTATCATTTTTAGGCATTTTCGAGAGTTTAAGTCGGTTCCATTTTTTAGACGAACTACAAGTGAAGATAGAAGAAGGTGTTCTTGTGGATTTCGGGCAGAATTTTACTCGTTTTGATATCGAAATCTAAGCTGGAATAACATGTTATTAGCGGACGCACAAGCTGGACAGTATCAAATGTTTGGAGTGAAACGAATCAAGGAGATCGAGTCTAAGGCTGAAATTTTAAGGTTAGTAAGCTAACTCAATTCTGAACAACTTTTATGAAGGATGTTTGAGTTGAAAAGGAATAAAAATATGTAAACTTTTAGTTGGAAGTGACTGATAAGGAATTTCTGTGCAATCTGTAGTAGTGCGGAGGAATCTAGCAATATCTGATGAACAAGGACAAGTTAAGCTACGAAAATTTGAGGTAAGCTAGAAAACATATTGCTCTACAAGTTTGTAGAAGGAAAGAAGTTCTAAATTTGGCTGGAAATATGATTTGTAACAGATAGAAGTGAGAATAAGACGGAAGGCAGAAGCTGTGGAAGATAAGTATCGCTGGACTGCAAGTAACGCTAAGAGTTTAAGCGTGAGAAGCGAGACGGGTAACGCAGGTGTTGCTAGAAGCCTTGCATCTCACAATTCTCGCTGGGTCTCACTGGATCTCTCTGATCAAGTGAGTGTCGCTAGTCTTGCTCACCCTGGTATCGCTAGTGGCGTGCAGTGTATTCTAGTCTCGCTAGTGATCTAGCTAGTAGAGTTGAATCTTACTCATTAAGATTTGTTGATCAAATATGAATGGTTAAAGTTTTTTGGTTAGGGAAAGGAAGTTTAGGGAAGCTTAACTCAAGAAATGTGTCTTTTCAGGCCAAGAGGAGATAAGAAAGGCGTATAATCCATTCAAGGCCTAAAAAAGAGTTGTGAGTGACACTTCTTTTCTTGTTTCAACAATTCTATTATACATGTCAGTTTGGTTTTTCTTATTTATTGATGTTTTTGCTAAACGATATTGAAAAGCAGATTTATTGTCACAACCCCTCCCAAGTGTACCTACATAACCTAGAAGGAGATGTGACGACAGTATACATCACCCCTCTTATGACGCATACCATCCGTTTCTTTACACACATTCTGAACGGTTCACAATGCAATCTCCACATTCTAAGACATTTTAAACATAACATATAGGAAAGTATATACAAGCCAAAAACTAAATTCCTCAACTCTTTTACATGTCCTTACACAACCCATAGTTCAACCCCTGGTAATTGTACATGCATATCTACATGCCACCTAGTTAAGGTTTAACATACGAATAACACTTCAACAAGTCAGATTTTCCGGAGACTCGAAGCTTAAGCAGGGCGAGTGGGAGTAGGCAAAGTACCAGAAACGTCCTTGCTACCTGGAGGGGAAAGAAAGCATTGAAAACATGAGCTAAAAGCCTAGTGAGTGACAATGTTAACAAAACATTTTAGTTTGGAAATCATCAGTAGTAAAACTGAGTTCAACATCAACATAAAACATGCAATCACTTTGAATACATTAGTTAAAACAAACTTAATTGCCCTCATCAATTCATACATGATTTTTAAACAAATCATAAGGAAACAGTTTAGATACAATATTTTTCCTTTAGTTGGAGTGGAGCAAAACTCAACACCCCAACGTCGAGAACATATAAGGCTCGATGCGGAGCAAGACTCAACGCACCAGGTTATAACCTCTATGTGCACATAGGACTATGGCGGGTTGCCCAAGTACCTTCTCCATGTCCTTCAGTACTGGGTCCTGGGGAAACTCACATGCCTTCTCATGTCCTTCAGCATTGAGCCTCCTCTAAAACATTTTCCTTTTTAGAAGCAACATTTTATACAACTCGTTCGTATACAAATCGTTCATAAGAATACAGGGCAATTATTATATCAATAACATTTCATAAACATGCTTTTCAATAGCTTTAAGAACATAAATATGCTTCATAAATCATTTAGTCACAAATTCACATTTCATTGAAAAACCGAACTATCATGTTTAACAAAATCGTTTTAAAGTAAAAGAAGTGTCACTCACAATTCTTCCTAGGCCTTGAGTGGATTATACGCCTTTCCTATTTCCTCTTGGCCTCAAATGGATATTTTCCCTTGTTATACTTCTTTTCCATTTATCAAAAACATAAACAACAACTTATCATATGCTCAGTGTTTATAGCACATCATGCGGTTAAGCTTTCATTAGTTTATTCTCAAGCCTTAACACTAAAGCTATAACTATGAGTTGTCCCTTACCCTTCTGCTATACCTTGATTTCCAAGAACACTTTACGTGCAGCTCACTTGCTGTTATATCAACACTTGAGCCTTAGTTTCTCCTTAACAAAGCTGACTATTACAGCTTGACGTCTCTCTGCTTAATCCCTGCTAAAAACGCATTTCCAGCCCATATTAAGACTTCTTCCCTTCTACAAACTCATAAAGAATTAAGTCCCACAGCGTACCTCAAAATTTCAAGGCTTAACTCTTTTCCGTTCTTCAGTTATGCCAAAATCACTCCGCGTTGCTCTGGATTGCATAGCAGTTCTGTAGTTGCTGCTTTTGCCTAAAGATTCATGTGATAAACTTCGGTTTCAGCTCAACCATCCTTCATAAGACTTGTTAGGAATTATGTTAACTTACTAACATCAAAATTTCAGCCCCAAACTCGGCTTCCTTGAGTCGTTCTACTCCAAATATCAACCACTGTTCAGTCTGCGCGTCTGCAATCAGTCTCCTATTCCAGTTCGGATTTCAACATCAAAACGGATAGAATTTCGCCCAAAACTATAAGAACACCTTCCTCTTCCTTCTCTAGTGGTTTCTCTGAAAGATGGAACTGACTTAAGTTCTCGAAATGCCTGAAAATAATTAAACTCACCTATATATACACTTCCGACTTATCCCTCACAAGTACCGAGATGATAATGCCGACTTACCCCTCACCCGTAGGCTGGCGCTGGTCTTTCCTTCGATGCAAGGCACTCATGTCTATGTTCTCTTCCAGCGTCTTCAGCAACTAACCATTCTCAGCGCATGGTGTTCTCGGTGCCTCTTACTTCCGACTCATACAACATAGTCATTCACACTACTAGCTTCATCGCGTCAGGACTATTCTGTCTTGGACGCAATGTGACTTCAGCGCATGGCTGTCTTCGACGCATGGTTCAAGCATATTCTTTCCCCGCCAATGACCACTTATCCTTCGATGCGACGACTACTTCATCCCACAACCCTTCGTGATTCAATCAACAACGCATGGTTCCTCAATTAATTCAACTTTCCTCTACATTCACCAACGCATGGTCTTGGCCAACACTTAACCAAAGTTTTGCCCTACTTCTTGGCTACTCTTCCTCTAGCAACGTATAACCGAAATCGCTTTGCTCTCCCCAACGCTGGGTATTATAAGTCAGTGCTTACATTTATGGATTGATATTGATTTATGAAATGCCCTATTTTCTTATGAAAGATTTGACTATGAACTGTTTTGTACAAAGTATTGTATTAAACTAAAGGAAAAATGTTTTAGAGGAGGCTCAATGCTGAAGGACATGAAAAGGCATGTGAGTTTCCCCGAGACCCAGTATTGATGGACATGGAGAAGGTACTTGGGCAACCCACCATGTTCCTCTGTGCACATAGAGGTTATATGCTAGTGCGTTGAGTCTTGCTCCGCATCGAGCCTTATTTGTTTTCGATGTTGGAGCGTTGAGTTTTGCTCCGCCTCAACTAAGGGAAAAGTGTTGTAACCGTACTGTTTTACTTATAAATTGTTGAAAAACCATGTATGATTTGATAAGGGCATTTAAACGTGATTTAATTAATGAAAATGTGATGATTCTATGTTTTACTCATGTTCAGAGTTTGTTTAAATCCTGATGATTTTCGAACTAAAGAATTTGTTTAAAATTAGTCACTCACTGAGCTGTTAGCTTATGTTTTCAAGTTTTTCTTTCCTCTCCAGGTAGCAAGGACGTTCCTGGTGCTTTGCCTACTCCAACTCACCTTGCTTAAGCTTCGAGTTTCCAGAAAATTGTCCTGTTTTGCAAAGTTGCCTGTATGTAAAACCTTATATAGGTGGCATGTAGACCTCATTGTACATTTACTGGGAGTTGAAACATGGTTTTGTATAAGGGCTTTATGGAAGAGTTGTATTCTGAATTATCGTTATGTATAAAATTTTCTATATGTTATGGTGGATATATATATATAGGAGTGTTATGTATGTTGTGAACAGTACGGGGCAAGTGTGTTAATGGATGGTATGCGTCACAAAAAGGGGTGATGTATTGTCACACCCCCTCCCAAGTTCACCTACTTAACCTGAAAGGGGACGTGGGGATAGTATACATCACCCCTCTTGAGACGCATACTATCCATCACTTCTTATATCCTGAACTATTCACAATAAATTTCACATTCTAAGACATTTAAATATCACTTATAGGAAAGTATAAACAAGTCAAACCCACTTTTTCAACTCATTCTTAAGTTCTATTACAACCCATGGTTTGATCACTTACAACTATACACGTATATTTACATGCCATCTAATAAAGGTTTAACATACAACAACACTTCCACAAGTCAGGTTTTTCTGAATCTCGAAGCTTAAACAGGGCGAGTTGGAGTAGGCAAAGCACCTGGAACGTCCTTGCTACCTGGAGGGGAAAGAAAACATTGAAAACATGAGCTAAGGTCCCAGTGAGTGACCATTTTAACAAACCATTTTGTTCGGAAATCATCAGTGGTAAAACTGAGTTCAACATCAACATAAAACATGCAATTACTTCCAAATACATTAGTTAAAACAAACTTAATTGCTCTTATCAATTCATACAAGATTTTTAACAAATCATAAGAAAACAGTTGAAGTGCAATATTTTTCCCTTAGTTGAAGTGGAACAAAACTCAACACTCCAACGTCGAAAACATATAAGGCTCGATGCGGAGCAAGACTCAACGCACCAGCATATAACCTCTATGTGCACGTAGGAATATGGCGGGTTGCCCATGTACCTTCTCATGTCCTTGAGTACTGGGTCCCGGGGAAGTTCACATGCGTTATTAGCATTGATCCTCCTCTTAAACATTTATAGGCGGGTTGCCCAAGTGCTGGGTCCCGGGGAAGTTCACATGCTTATTAGCATTGATCCTCCTCTTAAACATTTTTCTTTTAAGAAGTAACACTTCATACAAACAAATCATATGCAATCATTTATAAGAACTCAGGGCAACGATATTTCATCAATAACATTTCATAAACATACTTTTCAATAACTTTAAGAACATAAAGTATGCTTCATAAATCATTTGATCACAAAATCGCATTCCATTGGAAAATCGAACTAACATATATAACAAAGATTGCTTTAGGGTAAGAAAAGTGTCACTCACAACTCTTTCTAGGCCTTGAATGGGTTATAACCCTTTCCTATCTCCTCTTGGCCTGAAACAAACATTTTCCTTTGTTACACTTCTTTTCTATTCATCAATACATAAATAACAACTCATCATATACTTAATATTTAGAGCTAGGTATGCGATTCAGCTATCATTAGTTCATTCTCAAGCTTTAAGCACTAAGGCTATTACTTCTAGCCGCTCCTTACCCTTCTGTTGAACTCCAATTCAGAGGACACTTTGTATACAGCTCATTCTTGCTGATAGTCCAATGTTTGAACTTTATCTTTCTCTTGACAGAGCTAACTGCGACAGCTTGGATCTCTTTGCTTAAGCCCTGTTAAAAATGCATTTCCAGTTCATATTAAGACTTCTTCCCTTCTACAAACTTGTAAAAAATTGAGTTCCACAGCGTACCTAAAAATTTCAAGGCCTAACTCTTTATCGTTCTCTGGTTATGCTAAAATCACTCCGTGTTGCTCCAAATTATATAGCAGTTCTGTAGCTGCTGCTTTTACCTAAGGATTCATGTGATTAACTTCACTTCCAGCCTAACCATCCTTTATAAGACTTGTTAGAAATTGTGTTAACTTACTAACCTCCAAATTTCAGCTTTAAACTAGGCTTCCTCGAGTCGTTCTACTCCAAACATCGACCACTGTTCAATTTGTGCGTCTACAAATCAAACTTTTGTTTTAGTTCAGATTTTGGCACCAAAATGAGTGGAATTTCGCCCGATACTATAAGAACACCTTCCTCTGCTCTCTTTTGTGGTTTCTCTGAAAGATTGGATGGACTTAAGTTCTTGAAATGTCTGAAAATGATTAAACTCACCTATATATACTGCCAACTTATGCATCACAAGTACCGAGATGATAATGCCGACTTACTCACCCGTAGACTGGTGCTAGTCTTCTCCTCAACGCAGGGCACTCATGTCTAAATTTTCCTTCAGCGCCTTCAACACTAATCATTCTCAGCGCATAGTGTTCTCGGTGCCTCCTACCTCCGACGCATACACACAGTCTTACACACACACTAGCTTCATCGCATCAAGACCATTCTGTCTTGGACGCAATGTGGCTCCAGCGCATGGCTGTCTTCGACGCATGGTGGCGCCTTCAACGCATAGTTCAAGTATATTTCTTTCCCCTGCCAATAATCATTTATCCTGCGATGGGACAACCACTTCAACTCACAACCCCTTTGCGATTCACTCAACAACGCATGATTTCTCCAAGTAATTCAACTTCCACTTCTTCATCAACGCATGGCTTTGGCCAATACTTAGCCAACTTTCACCCCTTACCAGCTGCTTCTCGGCCACTCTTTCTTCTAGCCATGCATAACTCCAAACGCATTGCTCTCCCCAACGTTGGATATTACAAGTCAGTGTTTACATGTATGCTGTCTTCACATCTCTTCTCGGGTTGAGTAAAGTAGCTTGGGAGAGGGTGTGACATTACCCTCATCCATGCATACTCATTACAAATTTGACATTTTAAAAAGATAGGCATGTAAAGCTCATACATATACATATACATACATGTACATATACATATACATATACATACATACATACATACATACATATATATATTTGTTTTTTTTTCTCAAAGACATGTATACTCTTTTCTTTTTCCTTGGTCTAAGATTACAAACCATCATGCATTTCTACTCTCTAACCGGTGGGGCCTTTCGAAGTAACAACCAAATACACCCAACTTAGTCCTTTTTTCAGTTAAAGATTCTAAATCAAAATGGCTACGTGCTCAAGAATATGGGAGATTTTAAGAGGGACTTTAAATGAATTTAACTTAAGATAATACTATTCTATTTCCACAATAAGTCATCTATCATGAGAATTTGAATCTCATCATGGACAATCAACATCAAAGCACACAACCATAAAAACATTCCCATTAACTTTGAAAGCTCCAAAATTTTCAAAATTTTTTCGAAATTTCATTAACATACAATTGATCATGAAAACCTCAAAAACATGCATAGCAAGATAAGAAAACATACAAAAGTACGAGACCCCAAGCTTAGAATCATGTATTGTCCTCAATGCATAAGAGCATCAAATAAAGAAAGAACAAGTCTGGGAGCAAGCGGGAAGCCACCAAACAAACTTGGTGTGAGGAGTATTTTTTGTGATGAACCAAGATCCTAAAAGATAAGAAAGCATATGAGTGACTCTATGATTAGAAAGAAAAATAAAGAAAGCAATAAAATTGGGTTGCCACCCAACAAGCTCTTTGTTTAACGTCTTCTAGCTAGACGGGGCTCACAAGTCATGACGGATCCCAAGGTGGTTTCTTCATTCTATGCTTTGAATCACCTTGAAATTTTAGATTTCACCCACATTGACACTCACAAACATATTCATTAACATTTAATGGGTTGGTTAACAATTCATTGTCAAGTTAAACATCATCTTTTCTAATGTAATCAAGTATCATTAAGGAGTTATCATTGGTGAAACTTTACCGAACTCACCACTTCATTTTTAACATGCTTCTCCATGATTTGTTCATAATTCATTTTAGGTTTTGGAGGTATGTACGAAGAACTATGAACATTATCACAACTAGAAACATGCTTCATAGGATTTTCTAATTTAACATCAAGCATGCCATTAGTCTTACCACTCAAAGGAAGATCATCATGCATAGAATTCTTACTAGAAGAGGGAGGCGATGTTACCATTGTGTTTGGCTCATGATGCTCATACCTTTTTACATTCGGATGCTTAAGGGCTTTATAGATGTCGAATGTTACCTCCTCATCGTTAAGGTGAAATGTGAGCTTTCCATCTTGCACATCGATGAGGGCCCTTCCGGTGGCTAAGAAAGGCCTCCCAAGAATTATGGGAACTTCAGCATCTTCTTCCATGTCCAGTATCACAAAATCCGCCGGGAAGATAAACTTGCCCACCTTGACCAATACGTCCTCCACAATGCCATAGGAACAAACACATGATCGATCCACCAAAAGCAAGGATATGGTAGTTAGTTGCTCCTCTCCACCATCGAGCTTCCTAAACATGGACAAAGGCATTAAGTTAATAGAAGCTCCAAGGTCACAAAGTGCTTTAGTAACCGAATTATTGCCTAAATGACAAGGGATAGAGAAACTCCCTGGATCTTTCAATTTTTTAGGCAATTTCCTTTGTAGTGTTGCACTACATTCTTTAGTTAGTGCAACTGTTTCGTAATCTCCATACCTCTTCTTCTTAGACAACACATCCTTCTTGAACTTGGCATACTTAGGCATTTGTTCTAATGCCTTTGCAAAAGGAAGGTTAATTTTCAATTTTTTGAATATGTCTAAGAATTTAGAAAATTAAGCATCAATCTTTTTCTTTTGAAATCTCTGAGGAAAAGGTAAAGTGTTAGGGATAAAAGGAGGAGAGTTAGAAGTATTCCCTATATTGGCCTGTGATTTCTCCTTTTCCTTAGGTGCATTATTTTTTTGTATTGGAACATCCTCTATGATGGCTTCATCCTCTTCTTGTGGAAGCTCATCATCATCTATCATGATAAGCTTGTTCAACTCCTTGCCCCTCCTTAGGGTTATGACATTGCATTCCTCCTCGGGGTTCTTCTCCGAAAAACTTGAAAATTTACCTTTTTGCATTGTGTGGAGAGATGTGGCCATTTGACTAAGTTGAACCTCTAAGTTTTGGATTGCCTTACCTTGGCTTTGAACGGTGCTTGCTATAGCTGGGACCGAATTCTCCAATGTGGTAATCCTCGATCTTGACTCTTTGACAAAGTCAAGCATTATGTCCTCCAATGATGATGTCTTTGCATTCCCTGCTCCATTGAATCCTTGAGATGCTTACAACACATTCTTGTTATTGGCATATGAGAAATTCTCATGATTCTTCGAGTTGGGATGATAGTGAGTTGGGAGTTGTTGACCTCGATATTGTCCTCTATCTACATAATTGGCCATTTCATTGTCTCCTTGTTGATTTGCTATGGCCGCAAAGGAAGCTATGGATGGTGGACTTGCTTGGGCTTGGCTTCCTTAAGACAATTTAGATAAACCATTAGTTAGAGAAGCCAATTAAGCTTTTAAAGAATTTACCTCATCCACCTCATATAGTCCGGTGGTTTTTTGGATGATTGAAGAAGACCGTTCCCATGGCCAATTGTAAGATGTAGTGGTCAAGTCTTCTAGTATGATATAGGCCTCTTGAGCATTCTTTGAGAAAATTGAGCCTCCGGCGATAACATCTAGAATGGATTTGTTTGAGCTTGACAATCCATTGTAGAAGAGTTGAATTTGCAACCAATTCGGGTAGCCATGTTGAGGGCACCTCTTCAAGAGATCCTTATACCTTTACCAAGCCTCATAAAGTTGTTCATCCTCAAGTTGGCAGAATGTTCCAAACTCCATTCTTAGCCTTTGAGATTTAGCCAGTGGAAAATATTTGTTCAAGAAAGCTTGAGCCAGAATCTCCCATGTAGTGATACTATTAGGAGGTACAGTTTCCAACCAATCCTTTGCTCGGTCCTGTAAAGAGAAAAGAAAAAGTCTTAGTTTAATAGCATCATTAGAAATACCATTCATCTTTACCGTTCAGCATATTTCCAAGAAAGATCGTAAGTGCTTATGAGGATCTGATGTGCACTTTCCATGTTAGCCACAAGTGTATGGGTCAAGTTATAATATAAGACGATTAAGTCCGAATATTATTCCACTATTGGATCCAATTGTGAACGTTTAAGTTACTTAGCTATTCTAGAATTGAATCAATTTTATTTGAGGATTCGTTCTTGAGTTATGATTTAAAACTCAAAAGGAAAGCAAGTAAATAAGAAACACAAGAGTCAAAGAGAGTTCTAGGGTAATGAATCCTTGTTTACTTCATTATGCAACATTCTAGGGTTTATAGATTTTATTGCGATTCATATGCTTAAGTCTAGAAATATAAATCCAAGTTATTTTCTCTCAAAAACAAAATTTTTTCATGCAACTTAATTGATTACTAATTTCTTGAAACCAATACAAACTACATGGCATTAAGAGTAGTCTTTAGTAACTTTCATTGTTAACCTAACTATTTTCATGATAAATTAACAACAATTCATTATTATAGATCTAGTTATACATACAACTATATTAACCACACATCTAACCTAACATTCAATCATAGTCATTCAACAAGAATTTAAGCACAATAACAATGAAAAGCATACTCATTACAATAAAACCATGAAGAGTCTACAATATCAACATAACTTCATAAACAATTCATCAATACCATAAAACTAAAGAGTTTAGCCACTCATAGATTTAAGCAACATGTTCACAATAATATAAACAAAGAAAGAGTGTAAAGAAAGGGAAACTCTACTGAAAATGAGCTTTTGATTGAGGCAGAACCGTCAAGATGTTCTTGGTCTTCTCGTTGGAAACTCGAACAACACCACAACTCTCTCTCAAACTATTTTCTCTCTTCCTTGCAGCTAACTCACTCTTTGGACTCTCTAATGACTTTTCTCCAAATTTTCTTCTTGTTGTGTCTCTTTGTGTGTTTAGGGTCATTAAAGACCCTTCAATTTATAGAGTTGGCCGCCCCAAATTCTTTCCAAAAAAGTAGATTTTTCAAATTAGGGAAGATGGTGCCGCGGTGCTAACCGACATTGAAAAGTGGCGTTGTCGTGCTGTTGGATGGCGCCCCGGTGCTATACATCATAATATCCAACCCTCGACACCATGCCACAGCGCCGCGTCGAAGCTGTTGAACTAAAGTCGGAGGCTGTTATAAGGAAAAAGTGTCGCAGCAGCGCCGTAACAACCCCACGACGCTACCTTGTTTTTGACAGTTTTGTGTTTTTCTTCTCTTTTTCGTTGGATTTTGGCTCGGCTTTGATATTTTCAATTTCAATTCTTGTTTTCTTTATTTTGACTTGAAAACCACTAGCAAACAAGTGAAATCTAATATAAACTCCCTTAATTTATAAAAATAAAAAGCATTTTTCAAGCGCTTTTCACCACCCCAAACTTAGAGATTTGCTAGTCCTGAATAAAGAGTAGAATCAAATAAATAGAGTTTAGATGAAGAAGTGTGCTATCTAATCATATCTCAGAGAATAGCATTTAAGAGCTTAAGCAGAAACATGCAAACGTATCTATATCGATATAATCATTCAAGGCCAAATCTTGCTATCTTTCATGTGTGTGTGCAAGCCTCATTCAATTTAAAATGCTAAAACTTAAATTGGGACTTAAGAGAGCTTCCTTAGATTTTCCCCTACTCTAGCTCATGCACCAATTTTCAAGCATCCACATATTTCAAGTGAGTAATATGTTCACTAAGGTGCCATTCAATCATATTTTTCATGGGCCCTAAACTTGCATTCTTTTACCTAGGGGCAAGCTTTCGCACATTCACTATAGAGACTCGTATCTAGTCAATTCCTAGGCGTCCTTACTGATCATAGCAAAGGCAACCCTTTTTACCCCCATCCATGCATACTCATTACAAGTTTAACATTTAAAAAGATAGGCATGTAAAGCTCAAATATTTTCGTGTACATGTTTTTTTTCTCAAAGGCATGTATACTCTTCTCTTTTCCTTAGTCTAAGATTACAAACTATCATACATTTATACTCTCTCACCGGTGGGGCCTTTCGGATTGACAACCAAATACACTCAACTTAATCCTTTTTCAATTAAAGATTCTAAATTAAAGTGGCTACGTGCTCAAGAATATGGGAGATTTTAAGAGGGGCTTAAATGAATTTAACTCAAGATAATACTATCCTATTTCCACAATAAGTCATCTATCATTCAAATTTGAATCTCATCATGGGCAATCAATATCAAAGCACACAACCATAAAAAACATTTCCATTAACTTTGAAAGCTCCAAAATTTTCAAAATTTTTTTAAAATTCCATTAACATGCATATGATCATTAAAATCTCACAAACATGCATAGGAGGATAAGAAAACACAAAAAAGAATGAGTGGCACCTCCCACCCCAAACTTAGAATCATGCATTGTTCTCAATACATGAGAGTATCGAATCAAAGGAAGAACAAGCCTGAGAGCAAGCGAAAAACCACCAAACAAGCTTGGTGTGAGTACTTTTTGTGATGAACCAAGATCCTAAAAAATAAGAAAGCATATGAGTGACTCTAAGATTATTGAAAATAAAAAGAAAAATAAGGAAAGCAACAAATATGGGTTGCCTACCAACAAGCACTTGGTTTAAGGTCTCTTAGCTAGACTATGAAAACAAGGTTCTGAATTCGACGTTCTTCATTGTCGATGTAGTGATATAAACGTTGACCATTTACTTCAAAGATTGTCCCATCATCGCTTTGCAATTGCACGGATCCATGTGGGGACACCTTTACAATGATAAAGGGTCCCGACCATCATGTCCTAAGCTTACCTGAAAACAAACATAAACATAAGTTGAAAAGTAATACTCTTTGTCCAGGAAGAAAGGTCCGTAGAATGATCTTCTTGTCATGCCATCTAGCAGTGCACTCCTTATAAAGTTTGGCATTCTCATAAGCTTGAACGTAGAACTCCTCCATCTCATTAAGTTCCAAGAGGCGCTCCTCACCGGCTTTTGCAAAGTCCATGTTCCGCTTCTTGATAGCCCAATAATCTCTATGCTCGAGCTTTACCAATAAGTGACAAGGCTTTCTAAACACCAACCTATACAGTGAAGTACCTATTGGGGTTTTGAAAGCTGTACAATAGGCCCATAGTGCATCATCGAGCTTAAAGGCCCAATCCTTCCTATTGATCTTGACGGTCTTTTCCAAAACTTGCTTGATTTCCCTATTAGATAACTCAGCAAGACCATTAGTTTCAGGATGATAAGTTGTAGCAATTTTATGATTGACATTATATTTTTGCATCATGGATTCAAATAATTTATTGCAAAAGTGAGAACCCTCATCACTAATAATAGCTATAGGTGTACCAAAATGTGTAAAGATGTTCTTATGCAAGAATTTTAAAACAGTGCGAGCATCATTGGTCTTAGTAGCTATGGCTTCTACCTACCTAGATACATAATCAACTACAACTAAAATATATAGGTAATCATCAAAAGACATAGGAAAAAGCCCCATAAGTCAATGCCCCAGACATCAAAGAGCTCCGCTTCTAAGATAGGTTTCATTGGAAGCTCATGTTGTCTAGAAATATTCCCCATACGTTGGCACCTATCACATGATTTGACAAAGGTATAACAGTCCTTAAAAAGAGAGGGCCAATAAAAACCTGATTGAAGTACCTTAGATGTAATTCTAGTGGGTCCAAAGTGACCTCCATAGGGAGAGGCATGGCATGAATTTAGAATACTTACCACTTCTTCTTGAGGCACACACTTCCTTATCACACTATTAGCACAAACTTTGTAGAGAAATGCGTCCTCCCAATGGTAAGACTTAACATTGTGCAGAAATCTCTTTTTTTGTTGAGAGTTCATATCAAGTGGCAAATGTCCTCCTGCAAGATAGTTGTTCATTTGGGAACATCTCAACAATGAGGGGACATGAGTTAACATCCCCATTCTCAATCCTAGACAGGTGGTCAGCAACCACATTTTCACATCCTTTTCTGTCTTTGAGTCCTAGATCAAATTCCTAAAATAATAAGATCCATCATATTAGCCTAGGTTTTGAATCTTTCTTATCAAACAAATACTTCAAAGCAGCATGGTCAGTATGCACTACTATTTTAGAGCCAAGCAAGTACGATCTAAATTTATCAAGGGCAAACACAAAAGCTAGCGGTTCTTTTTTAGTAGTAGTGTATTTCTGTTGAGTACTATCAAGAGTCCTACTAGCATAGTAAATTGCCCTAAACATGTTATCTCTATGTTGGCCTAAAGCAGCTCCTAAGGCATAGTCGCTAGCATCATACGTGATTTCAAAAGACTGACTCCACTCAAGTACAACAATAATAGGTGCAAAAATCAAACTTTCTTTCAAAGTATTAAAATCTAGTAGACATGCATCATCAAACACAAATTTAGCTTTCTTTTCTAACAAGTTACTCAAGGGTTTAGCAATATTAGAAAAATCTTTAATAAATCTCCTGTAAAACCCTGCATGCCCTAGGAAGCTTCTAACTCCCTTCACATTAGTGAGAGGTGGCAATTATTCAATGACGGCAATTTTAGCCCTATCCACCTCCAATCCTCTTTGTGAGACTTTGTGCCCCAGAATGATGTCCTCCTTGACCATGAAGTGGCACTTCTCCCAATTCCACACAAGGTTAGCATCTTGGCACCTCTGCAAAACACCAGTAAGATTAGCAAGGCAAGAATAAAATGAAGACCCAAACACAAAAAAATCATACATGGAAATCTCCATTATGTCTTCAATGAGCCCCCGAAAAATAGACATCATACAACGTTGAAAAGTAGCAGGGGCATTATACAAACCAAATGACATTCTCCTAAAAGTATGGGACATGTAAATGTGACATTTTCTTGATCCTCAGAAGCAATGGCAATTTGATTGTATTCAAAATATCCGTCTAGGAAGCAATAATGAGAATAACCTACAAGTCTATCAAGCATTGATGGGTTAAACGTATCTTCCATCAAGATTCTGTGCATACAGACCGACAGACTAATACCTTTAAGATCCTCAATAGAGCAACCAATGGCAGACTTATGATCCCTTAACACTCTTAACAATTTTTCTTCTTCCACAGAATTAAGATCAAAAGATATAATAATAGGAAAAGAAGACAAATCATCTAAGAATGCATATTTCAAGTTAGGAGACAACACCTTTAATTCAAGAACAGGTTTCTCAACGTTTATAGCATGCAAAGGAGCTAGAGGCATAGGTTTATACATTTTAGTGCATATTGGCATGTTATCTAACCACTTAGCATACAAAGCAATTTCATCAAATATGGTATCCACATTATCAACATCCATTATGCTTTGCTCTAAATGATCATTAACCACCATAACCTCAACATGCTCAGAAATAGTATGATCAATTATGTCTATAGCATGGCTAGTACTATCCTCATCATGATGACTCAAAGACTTATAAATATTAAAAACAACATTTTCGTCATTCACCCTTAGAGTCAACTTCCCTTGTTGGACATCAATGATAGCCTTCCCAGTTGCTAGGAATGGGCGCCCAAGGATGATAGGAATCTTAGAGTCCTCCTTCATGTCCAAAACTACAAAATCTTCAAGGAAGATAAGTTTGTCACTTTAACTAATACATCCTCAACAATACCTCTAGGATATGCTAAGGATCTATCGGCTAGTTGCAATGTGATAGTGGTAAGATGCACTTCTCCAATATCAAGCTTCCTGTAGACAGATAAAAGCATTAAATTAATAGAAGCACCAAGCTCTAGTAACATTTAAAGAGCCAATAGTGCAAGGTATAGTAAAACTCCCTAGATCTTTCAGATTTTTTGGTAGCTTCTTTTGCAGCACAACACTGCATTCTTCAGTCAGGTTAATCATCTTATATTACTCAAACTTCTTCTTCTTAGACAAGACATCTTTCATGAATTTAGCATAGTTAGGCATTTGCTCTAAAACCTTAGCAAATGGGATGTGAAGCTTTTTAAATAATTCTAAAAATTTAGCAAATTGGAAGTTTACTTCTTACTTTTTAAAACGTTGAGGATAGGGCAAGGTATTAGGTACAAGAGGTAGAGGGTTAGATGATGTGGATGTCATCTCCTTTACCTTTTCTTCTTTTTTGAAGACCACCTTGGGTTCATCTTCTATGGTAGACTCTTGGATGGTCTCATCTACCTCTTGCTCTTCATCCTCATCATTGATCAAAGGAGTGGACAACTTTTTCCCACTTCTCAAAGTCACGGCCTTGCGCTCCTCCTTTGGATTTCTTTCAGGGCAACTAAGAAACTTACCCGTAGCCACTTTAATTTAGAATCTTTAACTGAAAAAAGGATTAAGTTGGGTGTATTTGGTTGTCACTCTGAAAGGCCCCACCGATTAAAGAGTTGAAATGATGGTTTGTAATCTTAGACTAAGAAAAAAGAAAAGAGTATACATGCCTTTGAGAAAAAGTGTACACAAAATATATGAGCTTTACATGCCTATCCTTTTAAATGTTAAACATGTAATGAATATGCATGGATGGGGGTAAAAAGAGCTGCCTTTGTTGTAATCAATAAAGACGCATGGGAATTAACTAGGTACGAGTCCCTACAGTGAATGTATGAAAGCTAGTACCCCTAGGTAAAGAATGCAAGTTTAGGGCCCATGAAAAATGTGATCGAATGGCACCTTAGTGGACATATTATTGGCTTGAAATGTGTGGATATTTGAAAATTGGTGCATGAGCTAGAGTAGGGGGAAAACTAAGGAAGCTCTCTTAAATCTCAATTTGAGTTTTAGCATTTTGAATTAAAGGAGGCTTACACACACACACTTAGGAGAAAGCAAGATTTGGCCTTAAAAGTTTATACCAACATAGATATGCTTGCATGTTTCTACTTGAGCTCTTGTTAGCACACTTTTCATTTAACTTCCTTTATTTGATTCTACTCTTTGCTCGAGACTAGCAAATCTCTAAGTTTAGGGTGGTGAAAAGCACTTGAAAAGTGCTTTTTATTCTCTTAAATTAAGTTTATATTAAATTTCACTTGTTTTCTAGTGGTTTTCAGGTCAATATAAGGAAAAAGAGAATCGAAAGCCAAATGAACTAAATCGAGACAAAATCAAGTAAACAAAAGGAAAGAATTACAAAGTTTCTAAAAACAGGACAGCGCCGCATCGCCAGCTCTGCGCTACCAGGGCACTTTTTCCCAAGAGCATCAGTCAAGCCAAGCGCAGCTGAGGGTAGGATTCAATGATGCATAGCGCTATCACACAGCGTGGCGACGCCACCCTTTTATGTATATCAATGCAGCGGCACCATTTCATAACATCGTGGCATCAGCTTTCCTTATTTGAAAAATCTACAATTTTGAAATAAAATTTGAGCGTCCAAGTCTATAAATTGGAGAGTTCCCAACAATGCTAGGCAAGAGAGAGATCAAAAAACAACACATTACAGAGCCTCAAAGAGTGCGTTGGTTGCAAGGAAGACAGAAGAGAGTTTGAGAGAGTTTGGTGCCGTTCGAGTTCTTTACGAGAAGACCAAGGACATCTTGGTAGTTCCTCCTCAATCAAGAGCTTCTTTACAGTAGAGTTTTGTTAGACCTCCTATAATATTAACTTACAGCAGAAAGAGAAATAAAGGGAAGGGTATGGTGTGTGGGAGTGTGGCTTCTTCTAGCCAAACTTAATTAGTAATTAATTTAATTAATAATTATTTATGTCTTTGTTTTATTGTGGGGGAGGGAGGTAGTTAAGGGAGGAATAGGTGAGAGGGGTAAGACAGTTTTTATGTTTTTGGAAATTGCTTATACAGCAGTTGGGGAAGAGGACCGAGGGCAGTTTCCTTGTGTTCTAGTGTAGGGCTGTAATTTTGATGAAATTTAATAAGAAAGTTTGGTTTGAATCTTATCAAATTGCTATCAGAGCATCACCCTGGGGAAGCACGGTACAATGGCCCAGCGGAAATTTGATGAGCGGATAGAAGCAATGAATCAAGAGGTTTCGAAACTTTGCGCCGAAATTCAGAAACTTTCCAGTATTGAAGAATCTCTACTTTCGCTGTCCAAGAGTATTGAAAAGTTGGGAGTTCAAGCCGAAAAGCAGCAAATCATGTTGACTACGATAGTCGTAGACTTAGCCCATGGTCAGAAATTGCCAACAGGGGATGAGTCGAGCAGTTGTACAACGAGTATGTTACCGCAACCGCCGATAACTGATCAGACAAACGCAGAATTTTCTAATGCGGCCATGGATCGGAGTAAATTCAAAAAGGTGGAAATCCCATGTTCAGCGAAATCGACCTGGATGGGTGGCTATTCAGAGCAGATCGATATTTTCATATACACTGGTTGTTAGAGACAGAGAAGATGACGGTGGCGGTCATCGGATTTGATGGCATTGCACTCGACTAGTATCAGGCTCAGGAAGAACGCGACTCTTTTACGGATTGGGCAAATTTGAAGCGTTGTTTGTTGATGCTAGACCATAATCAGTTGAAACTTGTAAAAATTCTACGAAAAAGGAAGTATTACTTATGAATTGTTTCCTATGTTCATGTATTGGATCCCATCAAAGAAAAATAACGTATTCAAACAGGAATCTAAGTAATGTTAAGAAAGTATCAAAGATAGACAGAATTACCTGTAGAACTAAATTGATTTTAGTTGTGGATGCCGCAAAGTTAATTTATTTTCATATACAATTCATTATGTCAGGTAAGGAAAGCAAGGCAAAACGAAAACGCTCATGGATTAGGTGTCCAGAATGTAGAAAAAGCCACACAGGATAATGTTTAAAAGGAACAGATAGGTGTTTTGCATGCAGGATGAAAGGACACCAACGAAACCAGTGCAAAACGCTCATGGATTTTTACAATCGATCTAAGGAGTTGGAAAAAGAAAACTCCTATAAGAACTATGGATAGAGACATAAAGGAGATCAAGAAAGAAGAGAGGATGTTTGTTATATGTGTGAGCAGTCTGGACACTATTGCAAAGATTGTCCACAGAACAAGAGAGGCCAAGTAACTAAGCAGAAGGAAAGAAGAAGAAAAGGATGGGAAGAAGTGTTTTTAGTTATTGTATTTGAGTGTACTGTTTAAGTAAGATTGTACGAGCAATGTATATAAATAAAGAAGTATTTTCCACTTTCATAACCTTATTATACTGTCTAAATTTCGAGGACGAAATTTTTCTAAGGTGAATGGAATTGTCACACTCTACTTTTATAACCTATGCGCTTAAGAGCTTATAAAGAAAAGAAGTAAGACAATAGAGGTGGTATTGGATCACATGTTTGTGGAGTTGGCAGAGAAATATTGCTAAAAGTAAGAATGAGTATGCGTTGAACTTGAAGGAAAAGAGAGGTTTGTGCTTAAGTTTTTTGGGTAAGTATAAGCCGTAGATAAGTTTGGATTAGAAGGATTGGATTGGAATGTTGCGTTGAGTGATTTCTGGATCTTGGAATTAAAGTAATTCTTGGAGTTAAGAATTCTTCTAAGTAGAATAACCAGACTAGAAGAACGCAACTATGTCTTTAAGCTTGGAAGTATGATCTAAGGAAAAGATAGGAAATCTCACCAAGTGATGGAAAGAGTTAAAAAGCATAGCTGGGAACTAAATTGAGTTGGATGCATATCTAGTAAGAGACCATGTTGGACGCATGGTCAAGACTAAGGAAACGCATGAGAAAGGTAACCATTGTGGAAAAGAAAATGGGCAAGTGTTGAAGTATTGTAAGGAAACCCGAGAGCTCGGGGGAAAAAGGTGAACGCATAGGAAGTAACTCGAGAGCTCGAAGGGAAAGAAGTGAAACGCATAGGAGGTAATTAAGGAAGGAGATGTAAGCTTGGCTTAAGTAGGACGTATGAGTAAGAGGACTAAAGCTGAGTAGTAATGCGTTGAAAGGAAATCTAAGTCTCGGAAAGAAGGATAAAACGCATAAGGTGGCATCGAGGAAAGATGCTATTATAATTTAAGGTAAACGCATGGCTTCCATCAAGGAAGATTTTGTTGAAGAACTTGGATAATTTAGAGGGTTGAGAAGTAAGCCTAAAGGAAGGAAGCTGGAGATGGACGTATGCTAGGTTTATCGATTGAGAAAATGGCTAAGCATAAGGAAGAGGTTGGAAGCATAACCTTGGATTACAACTCAAGAACACATAGAGGGACAATCAAGGGATCCTTAAGGATGGAAGAAAGGTCATGGACACATAATAAAGTAGAGATAAATGCATGAAGAACAAACGCATGAAGGAAAATCTTGAGATGATTTTGGTTAGCAGAATAACAAGCAAAGTCGGATGTTTATCACTCAAGAGAAGGATATGGACATAAGGAAAGAAGTGATAAACGCATGGCAGTATGCAGTTAAGGTACAGACGCATGGTAATGTGCGAGGGAGAAACCTGGTCAAAGGTAGGAAGACCGGGAGGAAGAAAGAGAATAAAGAAGCTAACGTTAAAAGGAAAAGTAGATGGATGCATAGGGACACTAAGTTGTATGCATAGTGTGTATACATAGGTTATAAAGGTAATGAGGTTTCATTTAGACTTAACACTTTATAAGAAGTAGGTGTCTGGTTGCATGTCAGATGTGTCATGTAGGGTGACGGGTGGCAAACAAGTGGCAAAAAGAGAAGAGAAGTTGGATTCATCCCAAAACTATAAATAGGACCTTGAGGGAAAAGGAGCGGGGGATGATCATAAAGTCTGAGTTCTAAAGACAAAGTAGAAAGAAGGCAGAAAAAGGTAAATCCTTGCGTTCGTAGTGAAGTCTACGACCAAGAGATGAGGTGTTCTTAACAACCTAGCTACCTTGCGTTCAACAAGTAGCTTTGCGTTCAAAGATAGACTCTGCATTCAAGGTAAACCTTGCGTTCAAGGAGATCTGTGCTTCCAAGGGGTGAAGCCAGAAGAATTGGTTGGAAGGCTGCACCTTACGTTCAAGTAACCAACCTTGTGTTCAAGGTGCAGGGTTGCGTCCAGCCGAAACGGATAGAAGGTAAAATAAGTTGCCTCACATTTTAGACTTCAAAACGCTGCGTCCAAAAAGCTCGAAAAAGAGAATTAGAAGGAAGAAAAGAGAACTACCGTTGAGCAAGTATTATGTGAGTAACACTAATGTTTTCAAAATATGAATGTGTTATCTATGATTAATATAACTAGTTTTGGAATATGAATAAGCATTCATGAGTTTTCAACGTATAAAGCATGCGTTTATCTTTAAAAAGCATTTGAGCATGTTGGTTGTTTGAAATGAGTTTATTAAAAAGCATGTTGTTTGATATTATCTGATTTTTATGGTTTTATTGAAAAGCACGCTGTTTGATATAATATGATTTTATGGAAGATTTGGAAACGTTTAACTTATGAATTTATGATATGATGTTTCCAAAACATGTGTTTTTTATAAAGTCTTGAAATGACATCCAAAGTTCAAGGACTTAGAGAAGGCCAATAGGTAGCTAGAATATAGAAAAGATACCCAACGAAAAGGAACTCCAAGAAGAGAAATTGGTAACCTGGATATGGAAATGGGACCCAATGCTCAAGGATTTGAAGAAGGCATATGGGCAGCCCAGGTTATAATACCTATGTGCTCATAGAGAAATATACGACGCTGATGTGTTGAGATTACTCCACACAACTAAGGATAGTCGACGTTGAGTAGCATAGAGCTCGGTTCCGCCTCAACTAAGGAAAAGATATGAAATGTTTTCGATGTTGAGTAGCGTAGAGCACTGCTCCGCCTCAACTAAGGGAAATGATTTGAAACAAACGAAAATTTTGAGTATTTTTCTCTGAAATAAGCATGCATGATTTAACAATGGAATTTGAGCATGTTTTAATATGATTTGAATCGATATTTTATATGCGTTGTTGACAATATTTATATTATGATCAGTTTTATAGCTAAAGTAAAATATTTCCAAAAACTATTACTCACTGGGCTGTTAGCTCATCCTTTATATGTTTTCCATTTTTCAGGTAGCATGACAGTTCCCGTTGCCGGTCGAAGTCGAGGTTTGTCAAGAATTAATGGTATCATTGTCCTAGGAAGTGTGGTCAATGGGAAAGCTAAAGTAAGTTCGACAGCAGGAGTCGATAGGGAAGTCGATGACTGCTGTTCTCATGCTCCGTCTTGGGCTACAGGAGGGTAGTTCAGAATAGTGACAACAGATGATTAAAACAAATGACACTATGACTGCCATAGCGGAATTGTCAATTAATTTTGTAGTAGGATTATCCAATCTGGGAACTATGAAGATGGCAGGTCACATTGAAGGAGAGTCAGTTATTGTGCTAATTGATTGTGGAGCGACACATAATTTTATTGCTGAAAGATTAGTTTCATCTCTACACCTACCAATTGTGGAAACCTCCAATTATGGGGTAATTTTGAGATTGGGGTTCGCAATTAAAGGAAAAGGTATCGATAATGCGGTGAAATTAGTGATTGGGGATTTTATTGTCCATGGTAATTTCTTACCTTTAGAATTGGGAGGAGTGGATGTAATACTAGCCATGCAATGGTTACATACTTTGGGAGTGACAGAAGTTAATTGGCGGAATTTGACAATTCATTTAACCAGGATGGGAAGACCGTGGTATTAAAGGGAGATTCTAGTCTCACAAACTCTCGAGTGAGTTTAAAAAGTATGATACGATCATGGACAGAAGCGGATCAAGGATTTCTCATCGAATGTCGGTTCCTAGAGGGCGTAGTTTCGTTGGCTGAATGGTATGGTATCGATTAAGTGTATACTATTTCTGAATCAATTCCAGCAGTGTTAGATACCTTTGTTGATGTGTTTGAGTGGCCAGAAACATTACCACCAAGGAGGAGTATTGAACATCACATCCATCTGAAGCAGGGCACGGATCCAGTTAATGTGAGACCTTATAGATACGCCTATCATGAAAAGGAGGAGATGGAGAAGTTGGTGGATGAAATGTTAGCATCATGAGTTATTTGTCCTAGCACAAGTCTGTATTCGAGTCCTGTTTTGTTGGTTAAGAAGCAGAACGGAGGTTGGAGATTTTGTGTTGATTATCGAGCTTTGAATAATGTTACTATACCTGATAAGTTTCCCATTCCGGTAATTGAAGAATTGTTTGATGAATTGAACGGTCACATTATTTTCCAAGATCGATTTGAAGTCGGGTTATCATCAAATTAGAATGCACCCGAGAGATGTGGAGAAAACAACTTTTTGGATTCATAAGGACCATTATGAGTTTTTGGTAATGCCATTTGGATTAACTAATGCCCCATCAACATTTCAAGCACTTATGAATACCATTTTTAAACCATATTTGAAAAGGTTCCTGGTTTTTTTTTACGACATTTTAGTCTATAGTCGAACAGTAGAGGATCATGATAAGCATTTGGAGAAAGTCTTTCTGATATTGAGGGACAATGCATTGTATGCTAACAAGACTAAATGTCAGTTTGCTAAGGAAAGGGTGGAATATTTGGGGCATTTGATATCAGGTAAAGGTGTAAAGGCAGATCCTGAAAAAGTTCGAGCAATGTTAGAATGGCCTATACCTACAAACGTCAGGGAGGTGCGTGGTTTTTTGGGATTGACTGGGTATTATAGGCGTTTTGTTCATCATTACGGTAGCCTCGCAGCTCCTTTGAGTCAGTTGTTGAAAGGGGGAGCCTTTGAATGGAATGCAGATGCCCAAGTTGCTTTTGAACGTCTGAAAAATGCTATAATGACATTGCTCGTTTTGGCATTACTTGATTTTGATTTACCTTTTGAGGTTGAAACGGATGCTTCTGGTTCTGGATTGAGGACGGTTTTTACACAATTGAGGAGGCCCATAGCTTATTATAGTCACACTTTGTCCCTACAAGATAAGGGGAAACCAGTATATGAGAGAGAATTGATGGCCGTAGTGATGGCAGTGCAACATTGGAGACCTTATTTGTTGGGTAGGAAGCTTATTGTGAAGACTGATCAACAGGCTTTGAAGTTTTTGTTGGAGCAGAGAGTGATACAATCACAACATCAAAAATGGATTGCAAAGTTGTTGGGTTATGATTTCCAGGTAGTTTATTGACCAGGGTTGGAAAACAAGGTTGCTGATGCTATCTCGTGTTCCACCTACTGTCTATTTGGCTTCTTTATCAGCCCCTACTATCATCAATGTAGAGATTATTAAAATCGAAGTTTCCAATGACCTGAAGTTGCAGGAAATTATTGCAAAGTTGGAGCAGGATGTTGAGAGTATTCCTGGTTTTGTGTGGCAACAGGGAACTTTGAAATACAAGGAACGCCTGGTATTATCTCGATCTTCTACCTTTATTTCTATAGTGTTACACACTTATCATGATTTTGTATTTGGGGGGCATTCGGGGTATCTCCGTACTTATAAGTGATTGATCGGTGAATTGTACTAGGAGGGTATGAAAGGAGATGTTCAACGGTATGTGGAAGAATGTATAGTGTGTCAACGGAATAAGACTCTCGCTTTATCTCCTGCTGGGTTATTGACGCTATTGGGGATTCCTGATGTTATTTGGAGCGATATTTCCATGGATTTCATTGGAGGATTACCAAAAGAGAAGGGATATGATGTTATTTACGTAGTGGTTGATAGATTCAGTAAGTATAGTCACTTTATTGCACTGAAACATCCATTCAATGCTAAGGTGGTAACAAAAGTGTTTGTAAAGGAGATCGTGCGCCTACATGGGTTTCCGAGTTCTATTGTATCTGATAGAGATAGGTTTTTCTAAGTCATTTCTGGCGTGAGTTATTCAAGTTGGCAGGTACAAAATTACGACAAAGTTCAACTTATCATCCCCAAACGGATGGTCAAACTGAAATGGTGAATCATAGCATTGAGGCGTATTTGAGATGCTTTTGTAATGAAAGGCCGAAGGAGTGGGTTGAGTGGTTACATTGGGCTGAATATTGGTACAAGCAGTTTATGGTCGTTTACCACCTCCTCTTTTATATTATGGAGATACTATTACTGTTAATTCCACATTAGATCAACAATTGAAGGAGAGAGATGTGGCATTACAAGCATTGAAGGAGCATTTACGAGTGGCTCAAGAGAAGATGAAAAAAAATGTAGATAGGAGGAGGCATGAGGTTGAGCATCAAGTTGGAGATTCGATGTTTTTAAAGATTAGACCATATCGTTAGTCAACTTTGAGAAAACGGCAGAACGAGAAGCTTTCTCCTAAGTATTTTGGGCCTTTTAAAGTCTTGAATAGAATTGGGGAGGTCACGTATCGTTTAAAGTTACCATCATTGGCATCTATACATCCGATTTTCCATGTGTTGCAGTTGAAAAAGGTTTTGGGAGAACATCATACTATTCAACCTATGGTGCAACAATTTTCGGAAAGCCATGAGTGGTTAATTGAACCATCTAAGATTTTTGGATATCGTAAGAATCTGACAACCAATGTTTGGGAGGTGTTGGTAGGATGGAAAGGGTTGCCGGCCCATGGGCAACTTGGGAATTTTTTGATGATTTCAAACAACAATTTCCAGATTTTCACCTTGAGGATAAGGTGGCTCTTGAAAGGGAGAGTAGTGTTAGACCTCCTATAATATTAACTTACAGCAGAAAAAGAAATAAAGGGAAGGGTATGGTGTGTAGGAGTGTGGCTTCTTCTAGCCAAACTTAATTAGTAGTTAATTTAATTAGCAATTATTTATGTCTTTGTTTTATTGTGGGGGAGGGAGGTAGTTAAAGGAGGAATAGGTGAGAGGGGGAAGACAGTTTTTATGTTTTCAAGAATTGCTTATACAGCAGTTGGGGAAGGAGACTGAGGGCAGTTTCTTTGTGTTCCAGTGCAGGGCTATAATTTTGATGAAATTAAATAAGAAAGTTTGGTTGGAATCTTATCAAGTTTTTCTTTCTTTACACTCTTTCTATACTAAAATTGGTTTTGAACATGTTGTCTAAAGCTATGAGTGGCTAAACTCTTTAGTTTTAGGGTATTAATGAATTGTTTTTGAAAGTTATGTTGATATTGTAGACTCTTCATGGTTTTTTTGTAATGAATATGCTTTTCATTGTTATTGTGCTTCATTCTTGTTGATTGGTCATGCTTGAATGTTAGATTAGATGTATAATTGAAATAATTGTATGTCTAATTGGATCTATAACAATGAATTGTTGTTAATCTATTATGCAAATAGTTAGGTTAACAATGAAAGTTGTCAAAGACTACTCCTAATGCCATGTAACTTACATTGGTTTCAAGATATTAATAATCAATTAGGTTACATGTGAAAAAGTTGTTTTTGATAGAAAATAACCAAGATTTTTGTTTCTAGACTTAAGGATATGAATTGCAGTAAAATCCATGAACCCTAGAATGTTGCATGATGAAGTAAACAAAGATTTATTACCCTAGAACTCTCTTTAGCTCTTGTGTTTCTTATTTATTTGTTTTCCTTTTTAGTCTTTCTAAAATCACAACTCAAGATCGAATTCTCAAATAAAATTAATTCAATTCTAGAATAGCTAAGTAACTTAAACCTTCATAATTGGATCCTCAGTTGAACGATATTCAAACTTCACCGTCTTATATTTTAACTTGACTCATACACTTGCAATTAACATAGAAAGTGCGCATCACAATCTTGCATAGATATACTTATGTGAGTAGTAGCACCAGAATCTACCTACCAAGTATCTGTAGGTACAGAAGCTAAATTAACTTCAGAACAAACTAAAGTAAGAAGTTTACTCTTTACACGCCACTTGGTGTATTTGGGACAATCTTTCTTGAAGTGACCTTCCTTTTTGCAAAAAAAACAAGGATGTTCAGTAGCCTGCTTCTTGTTTTTATTCTGTTGAGATGTCCCTTCTACAACACCCTTAGATTTCCTCTTCTTCTTATCACAAGAGTCAGTTGTCAAGTGAGCACTTTCTGTCTTTTCTCTCTTATTCCTATCTTCTTCTTTCACACATTTTGAGATAAGCTCATTAATACTCCACTTATCTTTCTGAATATTAGAACTTATCTTAAACTGAGTGAATTATGCAGGAAGAGAGATAGTACCAGATGTACGAGTAAATTTCGTTTATCTCAATATCTAGTGTCTTTAATTTACCTGCAAGATTGGACATTTTTATAATATACTCCCTTATGTTTCTATTGCCCATATACCTCATGGAAGCCAAAGAAGTCAAAAGATTACTTGCTTCCCCTTTTTCATTTTTAGCAAAATATGTCTCCATTTGAGCAAGGAACTTTTTGGCATTTTTACTCTCTGCGATAGAACCCGGAAAGACTCCGGAATGGAGTGCCTAGTGATCATCAAACACATTTGACCGTTCCCACTTCGCAATGTTAGTCGTATTTGATTATTCCTCACTAGAAGTAGGTTTATCAGTCCTTAATGCAAGGTCCAAATCCATACACCCGAGAAGTATCTCTAGGCTTTCCTTCCAAATTCTGAAGTTCGATCCATTCAACTTAGGAATTGAACTCAAATTTCCAGATATTTCAGTAAAACCAACTAAAACAAGAAACAAATAAATAAAGCATATACTCACAATTAATTCAATATGTCATAAAAATAAACATGACAAAATAATTTTACATAGATGGTGGATCCATTTAACAAGATACCTAGCACAAAATTGATGTCTAGCCTTTGGGCAAAAAGGCCAACTGTAAATGGTACCCTCAACGTAGTAATCAAAGTACTAACAATAAACTTTGTAAAAAAAAAAATAGCATAGCCCTTGTTTGGACCGACTATTTTTCACATGATCAATCCTTATGATTGTCACACACTCATTACCACATGCATATCTACAATTTGGCCAAATAATTATCTTTCTTTGAGCCGATAAATATTTGCATCATTCTATGAATATACACCTCTTGTATTTTAGAATTAAACTAATCTAGATAACATAGGCTACTTAGTAACATATTATTTTGAACAATTCAATCTAAAATATAAAACACAATGATATAATAATATTATTGTATAGAGAGGATCACCAAAATTTATTGATATGATTTAATTCTAAATCTCCAAATTATCGATAAAATTTAAAATTTAAATCACCAAATTATCAATAAGATTTAAATTTAAATCACCAAAAAATTAACAATTAAATTCAAATTTAAGTCCACAAAATAATCAATTAATTTTAACTTAAATTCACAACTTGATGGATCAAACTTGGATCTAGAACATGATTAATCAAAATTAAACTTAAATTCATAATAATGATCAATCAAATTTAACTTTTAAAAAAAAAGGAAAAAAAAATATTTTAAAAACACAAAACTATTATTTAAAAACTAGATTGAAATTTACTGAATTATCAATCAAATCCTATTCTTTTTCTTTTTTAAACAATTTTAACCTTAACCACTACCAGAAATAACGCAGGTGGCAAGCCCTTCAACCGAAACCCCCGAAATCGGCAGCTGGCAACACCTATAATGTGTGTCGCTAGCGTGAACAGTATGCACAACGAGGGTTTCATTTTTTTTTTCCTTTTAAATTCTTTAAACATCTTTACAAAAAAAAAATAAAAAAAAAAAAAAGTTCAACCACAATACCAATGAAAAACAAAATATAAACCAACAACTTAACATGAAACACATGCTCTAATACCACTTGTTAGCATAATTACTTTACATTTATAATGAATTGATTAACCCTAGGATCATTCATGTCAAATTGTCAATAATAAATAACATACCAGATTCCATTGAGAAATTGATGATAGCTTCAAAATACTATTGTCTTCCTCAACCAAAACTCCGAATGCCTTAGTGAGATCTTGGACCATAGCCCTAAGCCTCTTTTAATTAGGGTTACCATTAAATCCTAATTAATCTAGAAATAGACTTCTACCCATTAAGTGGGAATATAGGGCCTTTAATTAAATAGATCACATAATAGGTTCAATCTAATAAAATAATATAATGTGATAAAATATTAATCCACATACATAGCTCGTACTTTAATTTATATTTTAATTTAAAATAAGTCTAACAGGTTTAAGTTCATTACAATGGTTGGAGTTTGAGAAAATATTCTCATTGGTCAGGAACTCAAATGTGTTGTCGCTGTTGTCAAAGTCTTTATTGTTGTTGCTGTCCAAGTTTGAGTAAGAAGTCAAAATTCAAATGTCTAAAACGTGCCACCGCCGCTCTTCAAGTCTCTCCGCCGTCCAATCGTACTACCATCATTTGATGGAAGCACGTGTTCAGCTCTACTACTAGGTAGTCGGGCACAAGGGCTATGAATTGCGAGGGGAGAATCGTTGAAGACATTCTTCTTTTTTTTTAGGGTTTTTTTAGTAATGGGCAATTTGGACCTTTCACATGTTTAATTTGTACCAAAAGTCTATATTTCAAAACCTCAACCCAAAACTCTTTAGCCTCCATAAAATTGTCCCTTTTTTTTTTGGAAATTTTTAGGTTGATATAGTGTGACCTTCGCCAACTGGGAGTTTTTCAATCTTTCGTGTATTCTTTCAACCGTGGCAGTGAGCATTTTTGTGAGAAACATATTGTGAGTGTTCTTTTGGATTTTTAAGTACTCTCTATTGTTTATTTTAAGTTGTTGAGTCGTAGCACTTGTAAGTAAATAGTTTGAGTTTAGTAGCACGAATTTAACTGCTCTTTGTAATCTCCTTATCCTGCCATTATAAAAGATTAGACGTAATTTTAAGTTTGGGATGAATTAGTACATTTTCTTTTATTGTTGTTCTCTCCTTTTTTTTATTCTCTTTCTTTATTATGGTTGAGTATAGCTCTAATCTATAAAGTGAGAGTGTGAAATATAATTTAATTTATTCTACAATTATTTATATCTTATATAAATTTACATCCACCCATTTGATCAAGGTATAACTTGAAACTCAAAGAATCAAATAATATAGTCTTGACACGTGTTTGAAGTTAAATGGCAGAGTGGGCCCAACCGCAGTGGATTGGAGGCTCTCAGTCTCAGGGAAAAGGATAAGACCCAAAAAAAAACATGGATCCTACTCAACTTTGTCGCACCACGAACTAACTTCTCAATTTCCTAAACACAAAACAATAATAGTAATAATAATAATAAATTAAAAATAAAATAAATAAATAAAAAGCAGAAGGCAAAGTTCAACTTTATTCCCTTTTGGCCCCCACGAAAACTCCACTTTAGAAACTATGGAGACAATTTTTCTTTTATCAAAGAATTGTAAATTAATATAATATAATGTTCTCCATGACATTTTCATAATCTTCTTGCCACTTATTTAAACTTTTTAGGTAAATTAGATTAGAACTTTCTAGCTTGTGCATGATCTCTCTTAGATGTATAATTTGTGTCAAATTTCTCCTTGCTCCAACCAAAATTATATTAAATTGTTGGAGACCAAGGGCATTTTTTATAGGATTAAAAGTTTATTAAGATTTTTGGGTCCGTCCCTCCTTTATATATATAGATGGACGATCGTAAAGTTGTTTCATTGTTAAACGACGTGTAAACAATAAGTTAGGTTAGCTTGCAAATCTACAACGAGGAGTATCGTTCTAACCAACTTATGATTGAATCAAAGGAATATTTAGTTAGGCGGTTGAAAATTAAATATTCAAGTTGACTTGACTTGCCTTGGATTTTAATGTAATTAGGACAATTTGAATTCACATGTCTATCATCAATTTAATTTGGACTAATTAGTTAGACTTTTGGGACAATTAGTTAGTTTTCTAATTAAATCAGTTAAGTGTAAGCAAATATTAAATTAAAGTGGTGAGCATTTGATAATCGAGTACTTGAATATCGTAACCCAAGCTAGAATTTCTCATATAATTTTCAACCCTTTGATTTATTACATTTATTTTATGCTATTAAATTTTGTAGCAATCAACAACTTCATAATTCCTTTCTATTACTTTAAATTGCTAGCTATTTGATTGGATCAAAAAATTCAAGTACTCTTTGTGTTCGACTTGGCTTTGCCACTAAAACAATTTTGGTGAGTACGATTATTATTTGACATGAATTTGGATGACAAATTTCGTCCGCCAATAAATAATAGTTAGTGGCCAAATATAGAACATGAATAAATTTTCTTCGAGTATGATACTTGTTTCTTTATGTCATGCACAAGATTTCAAATATGATTTAGAATTTATTATAAATGTGATATTTATTTATGTAGGTATTTAAAATATGAATTGCACTATACAATATAAAATATTAAAATGTAATAAAAGTCGTACCAACCACATGGTGATTACTTAATTAGGAAAGATAAAATATAGTCAAGCTGAAAACAAAGCTGATAGTGACTCCCAAAATTAAACACTACTATTAATTTTATATTTTTCAGTCTAGTTTTAAATTCACATCACGACTGTCTAAAAATCAAGTACCATCACCAAAACACAATTATTTTGCATAAAATTTTTATTTGTATGAAAAAAAATGCAAAAATCACCCATAAAATATGATAGTAACTATAATTAAACCCTCAAACTTTTATTTGTAAAAATTGGGCCCCAAAATTTCTACAAGTGTTAAAATTGGACTTTTAAGCTTACAATAATTGTAGAAATTGGATTTAAAAATGATAAAAATTGAACTCTTAAGCTTGTAAAAATATTACAATTTATAAATTATATAAATTTGAAAGTCCAATTTGACTCAATTTCAGTATTTAGGATTTACTTTTTAAAATGGAAAGCTTAAGGGTCTAATTGCAACTACCACCATATTTTAAGGGTGGTTTTTGCAATTTTGCCCTTAAGTTAAGTCTTTGAAATTTGAATCTATTAGACGTATGTTTGAACTTTTGAAAAATAAGATTTGTGCATATTTTTTAAGAATAAGATTTGTGCATATTTGGACCCTAAAATTTTAAAAACACAAAAATTTCTTAAATTTTTAATATGGTGTTCTCAATAGTCAAGTAAGTCTCTAAAATTTCAATTTTGTAATCAATTGATCATTGACCTATTTGGTATTTTATTTTATTTTTTAATTTTATATAGAATATATTATTTAATATTTAAAATTTTTGAACATATTGTCAGCCTACTATACATAAAATTGAAAGTTTGTGGACTCATTACATATTTTAAGAGTTCAAAAGTCTTTTTAGACATAAAATTTGAAAGTTCAAAACCTTGCAACCTTCCACTAAATGCATTTAAAGTTAAAGAAACATTTAAGACACAAGTTTTTTCTTCTTCTTTTCTTTTTTTTTTTTTTAAAAAATAAAACATATATTAAAGAGGGGCTTGAAAAAGCTATCAAAAGTCAACCATCTAAGTCTGAATGAATTAACAGTATTTAACAACCACATCAAAAAAATTATAATCTTAAAAGATATGGGGCTCTTTAAGGAAAAAGGAGCGAAATTGATTAACAAAATTTATACTAGATGATGCTTTCACGCGAGAGGTGGTGAGCAGCGAAATTACTAGATCTTGAGCAATAGGAGAATGATTGAGACGACTCTCCAATCTTGTGAAAACTTTCTAATTTCGTCCAGCTGCATTCGAAAGCTCTATTAGGTCAGTGATTATGTCGTCTAGAGATCAACAGAAAATTAAATGTCATGTATCAAGCATTAATCTGAAGTAATCATCGTACAATCCACATACATCCGATAATACGACAACAAACCAATAAAGATCAGAACTGAATCTAACAAATACAAGTAAATTCAAATTCAAATTCTCACAAAGTACTTGAAAAAGAGGGAAAGTTCTAGAAACCCAAGCTAAAAGACGTTTACCTTAGCCCATTATCGACATTTCGATCAATAAGGAGGAGTTTTGGTACATCAACGTAGCAAAAGATGAAGAAAAAGAGGAGAGAAATTGATGCAATTCGGCTAGGATCCGAGCTAATGACCTAAAAAACCTAAATCCTTATTTATATATAGGTCAGAGCATTGCGGCGCTGTCGCAAATTGTTCTGTGTTCCATCTTCAAAGTGTCGCGACACTCCATGGCAACGTTGCGACGTTGTGGTATTTTCACGAAAATGACCTATTCTTTGAACTTTAAGGGCAATATCACAGAATTTGGTTGATTGATTTACTTATTTAGTATTGTTATTATTATTATTTATTATTCTTTTTTTTACTTACAGTTCCCTTCAATTTATGACTATTTTATTATCTACTTGAGAATGCATCAATGTTTGTTTGCTATGCAAGTATTTGAAAGGAGGATGAACGAGATTACTTAGGGGTAATTTTGGGGGTTTGACCCGAACCATCATGACCTAATTATCTTAAGATGTTTATATAATTTTGGATCTAGTGTTCCTACTTATTTGATAAGGAATGACTAAGAATTAAGTTTCTTTTTAAATGGGGAGGGTGCATGTAGGCCTTCCATCTATTAATCAACGAGCACTAAACCTATGCACGACAGCGTGGGTTGGGAAGTGACATGAAAAACCCTATTGCTCATACCAACCAAGCATTCCAAACAATTTAATGCGAGAATCTTCACTCCCTTATTACCCTGCACCACTCTCTGTTGAATAAAATTTTCCATCACATGAATATTATTTCAGTCTTGTATCATTACTACCCCTTTGTTCCCTTTCCCAAGTTACCTCCTAACCTAGCACTATTACAAAAACTACATTACTTGACACTTGCAACTTTTAATTACTTGATTTTTTTAATGAAAAAATGTCAAGTAAGTAGGTTTTTAAAAGAAAAATGTCAAGAAAAATGTTAAGAAAAAGCATAAAAAAGCGGAGATTTTATAGAATGTTTTAGATTTTTTCGCGCGAACCTATACTTGACATTTTTCCTAATAACACTTTTGCTTGACACTAAAAAAATATTAGGAATAAAATTTATTTATTGATATATTATCTGACATGTTTTAAATATCAAGAAATATGAATTTAAAAATAATGATAAAGTATATTCTTATAAATAAAAAAATAAAGAGAAAAAACCCTAAATCTCAAATCTCTTCCTCTTTCGCGTGTCTTCAGCCTCGTGGGTATACTTTTTTCTCAGCAAATCGTGTGGGTGTCTCTCTGTTGTCGTGCGTCGTCTCTCCGCCATCTGGAAGCAACAAATCTTACGTCGTCTCACGGTCATTCATCTTGCAGTAGTGGTTCTATCGTGCAGCAGCAGCGGCCATCCATTTGTGCAACAATGGTCCGTTCTACGTCCTGCGTCGTGTGTTAGACAGTCTGTCGTGCGTCAGTTTAGTCATTCATCGGCGTCAGTTCATCCATTTGTCTATTAGTCTGCCATATTATTTTCTCGTCTTCATTCTACAGTAATTATATCAAATATCATTTCTTTAACATTCTCTTAGTTTCAATTTATTTGTCGTATGGTCTTGAATTGTGAGTAAGGAAAGGAAGCGAGACGGGAGCGAGAGCAAGATGAGAGCGAGAGCGAGACGAGAGCGAGAAAGAGCGAGAGTGAGAGAGAGAACTAGATAAGAGTGATCGTGAGCGAGAGCGAGAGTGAGACAAAGTGTTTTACCTTAAGACTGAGTATGAGTGAGGAAGGGAAGCAAGAGCGAGAGCGAGAGAGAGAGCATATTAATTTGATTTGTCCCTTTGATTGAATTAGGACAATATATTGGATGCAATCAAGGTGCATATAGCTTGGCCTCGAATAACCTTCTAGTTCATGAATGTGACATTCTTATCCCATGTGCTTAGTTATGTTTTTCTATCAAATACGTTGAGTACTCTTGAATACTTCAAAGATTCATGTAAGTACATTTGAATTATAATTCTAATTTTTTAGTACCCTATCCCTTCTTACTTTCTTTTCTTCAACATTTAGGGTCTATGGATTGTTTAAATAGTCTCTTGATTAACCCTATTCCTTTGCAGAAATGGAGTATCGGCTTTTTGGGGGCCTATGGCTACCTTCACCAAATATGCACTAATCATGTAACATTTTCCCTTTTTTTCTTTCTTTTTTTGTCTATAATTCTCCTTCTTATAACTTGAAAGTTACATTGTTCTAATCCTACGGACTTAATACCTCTTGGTCATCTCAATTTGTTAGTTTGTGTAAATATAGACTTTATACTTTGTGCAATCGTCTTGTTTAGGTATGATTCTTTATTTCTAAATTCTCTGTTTTATACTTAAGCAAACATATCTTATTTGCAGGTGTTTCAAAATAGTGGCTATATGACCCTCCAAGTAGATAACTAGTTCTTGATCTTCAAATTTCAAAGCTCTATGTATAAATTAAGTAATATACTTTGTTGATAGGTTACTTATTAAATAATTTGTCACTTTCTTTGTTGTGTTGCTATAGTGAATTAGTTAACTTTTCTGTTTATTGAAAGTTGAGTTTTGTATATAAAGGCAATTGTTGATATTTTATTTTGTGTATGTATATTAATATAAGGAATTTTTAGTAGATATATTGAGTTACTAGATCTTAAATGTGTAATATTTATTTCGTTCATGAAATTGTATTGTCGAAATACAAGGCATGAAAATGAGAATATCAATTGGGATATTTAATTTTTTGTTTAAAAAAAGAGGCATACATAACATTAAAAGTGTATCAAGAATAAATAACCTTGTCAATTATTTCATGTCAAGATAACAATATATTTGACAAATAAAAAACATCAAGAGAAACAACACTTGATATATAATCATTGTCAAGAATAAATAAACTTGACAAGTCGCACGTGTCAAGTACATCAGTTCTCTTGGCATAGAATTTATATCAAGAAACATGTCACTTGACGTTTCTCTTACCCACAATGCTGCCCAACACTACCCTATGCAGCAACTCCAGCAGACCCGCACAGCTACACGCGCGCTAACACCAACGATGTGCGGCAACTCCTACACACCCTCACAGCTACCACACGTTGGCACCAACGATGTGCGATAACTCCTGCACACCCACACAACTGTTGGGTTTTATGCCTTAAAACTCATAGAATGCAAATGTAAATATTTGATCGTCATTAAATCATTAATAAAGAGTTGTTGATGTGTTACTTCAATAAGCGTTATTGATTGTTTTTGTTTGTTTTATCTTAATAACCCTAAATCCAATAAACTAACATCCTAGGTTATTTTATGAGTCTTGAAGTGTATGTTGGGACATATGGAGATCAATGTTCAAGATATAGTCTAAAAGGTCTATAGTATAGGGATAAGGCAGGTATCTTATCTTGGTGACATTATGGATACAACCAACTTTGTATTTGATACAAACGCAATGATTTCACGCGATCGTGTAGGTGACATGTGAGTGGGGGCATCCTATGTAATGAGTTTGCAAAAGACCGGACCATGAAATAGTAATCACTAGATGTAATTTCGTTAACTAGTTAGGTTTTTATTTCAATAGGATGACATAGGCAACTTAATCTTAATCGTAAGTATATTATGAACTCCTATCCACGAAGGATTGTCCTTTGATTTGTATGGGTGAGAGTGGTCGTTTGTCAACTCAATATGTCTACCATCTTAGGGACATGACTGAGTGGAGAGCTGGGGACATAATTATGCAAGATGGAGTTCACTCATTCCCTTCTTTCGGGTAAGTAGATAAGTGTTCCCTTAAGTGGTGTCTCTGGGACTTGAACAAAGGGTCCTACCCTCTAACTGGCCCGAGAGGGGTTTCTATTTAATGGTTGGACCATAAACAGGTTGTTCATTAGAGGAGCATTGGTACTTAAGGATTTATAAGTAACCTAGGGGTAAAACACTTGTGAAGGACTAATTTACTGTTATTGGTCTACATCCATGGACACAGACTCATATCTGCAGTGAGAAAAGTGCAACCGTGGGTCCTTAGTGGAGTGTACCCACAGTTAACGAATATTGATTAATGTGGTTAATGAGTTTAACCGATTAATCTCATATCGTTGGAGCTTCTTATTTGTAGGTCCATTAGGTCTCCTTCCTAGCTTGTAAAAAGTGACGAGATATTTATATTTTGAATGAAATTTGAAATGTTCAAATTTACTTAGGGAAAGAATATAATGTATGATGATACATTATAATATAAAGTATAATTTGAACTTTATAATATAAATTTAATTTTGATGATACAAAATTAATTTTTGAGAAAATTAAATATTTGAAGGAGTTCAAATAATAATATGAATTAGATTCATATTAAAACTATATGTTAAAATTAATGTGTATTAAATGCACATTAAAACTATAAGTTATGAGAGAACAACAATTGAACATGATTCAAATGTAAGTTAAATTAAATATTAGATATTTAATTTGAAAATTAATTAAGTAAAGAATTAATTTTTTTAATTTATTTTAATTAAATTTGATTTAATTAAATTAAATGAATTAAAACTATAGGTTATATGGGAGATGTTCATTTAAATATGATTTAAATGAAATAATTAATTAAATTAGATTAAATTAATTATTATTTATTATTTATTTATTTGTTAAATTAAATAATTTAAATTTAATTAAATAAATTAATTAATTAATAAAAAAAGGTAACTCCCATACGTGGGAGTTATGCTTTACGTGATTTTCTTCGTCTCCTACTCTCTCTCCCTAAATAGGCCCGCAAAAGAAACAGGAAAAAAAAAAGTTATTCTCTCAATCGATAAAATTTTTCTCTCTGATGCTCTCTCTTTTTCCCAAAAGATCAAGATCAAGGATCCACAATTCTTACCTCATCCCTTAGAGAATAGAAGAGGTTCGCGGTGGTCGTGTTCAGAGTCGACAACGAAAGTAAGAATTTATCTCTAATCTATGCTTAATCTAGAATTAATACAGTAGGTTTTCTGTAATTTTTTTTTCCATAGGTATTTCAAAATCCCAATTTATTTCAAATTTGGTTCTGTAGTGCTTTCGCTGTGTTAGGGATTTCAACCCTTTCAATTGGTATCAGACCCATCTCCTAAAATTAATTTGGGATTTTTGAAATTTGCATTGGTTTTTGTGGGTTTTTGCATTATTGAATGTAAGTTTGCAATTGAATGTTTACGGTCAAAATGATCATAGATTTACAATTTTTTATTTGATCAAATGTAAAGGCCCTGCATTTTTGGGCATTTTTTATTTTAAATTACTGTTTTGTAATTTCCATTTTGAATTCGGGATGTTCCAAGAAGAAAAATGACACTAAATTTGCCCAAAACGGATGAACAAAGGCCAAGAAATCGTGCAAAGAATGTCTCTGCACAAAAGAAAAGAAAAAAATGGACAGAGGCACTGGAGAAGAAGAGTTGATTTCAGTGTGACGTCAGCATGACATTAGCAGGAACTTCAGGGCGGCTCGGCTCGTCTTGGCGCGGCTTGGGTGGCTCAGCGGTCAGCTCGCTGGCAGCTTGGTTCAGCTCTGGTTGGGTGTCGGTTCACGCGGTTTGGTGCCGGTTCATGCGATTCGGTGCCAGTTCACGCGGTTGGCTCCGATTTAGCTACTATTGGGTCTAGTTTAGCTGGTTCTGGTCCGGTTCTTGGCATTTTTTGCTTGATTCATGGTTTTGGGGCTCGATTCGAAGCTGTTCGAGGGTTTTTGGTCCCATTTTAGAGTAGTAGAAGTAGTTTTAGGATATTTTTAATATAAATTAATGTAATTTATTGCTTTATTTTATCCTTGGGGCCAATTGTACCGATCCAATTGCTATTTAAATGTTTTATGGATATCATTTAGTGATAACCCACCATAGGTTAAGCATGTTCATGCATTTTAGTATATTATATATGTTATAATATATGGTTTTATAGCATGATAATAATTTCATGAGTTATTTAATGTATGTTGATATATTAAATATATGAAATTGGAAAAGCATGATGTGTGACATTAATTAAATAAGTATAAGTAATTATATTTATTAATGTTTTGTTAATGTATGATTGATTTTCATGATTTATTTAATATAAGTGTTATATTTTAAATGAAAATCAATTTGCATTGAGTATGATACATCCATAGATTAATATAATTGTTATATTATGTCATGAAATGCATGTAATGTGGTTGGTTAATTAATTAGAATTTGATTGTTAATTAATTAAACCAGAGAAAGCATGTTATAGGGCTAATCATTAAAATTTATAATAGTTATAAAATTTATGATTAATAATCGTCAACCTATAATTAAGAATTGCATGCAAACATCAAATCTTAAAAAATTGGTTTTAAATTGTTTAAAATTAATTTAGACCTAAGATCGCATTAATTCTAATAAGATTAGAATTTGTCTTATTGTTTACGGAAAACCTCCTAACTGGGAACTGAATTGGAACCTGAGTAGAATTAACCTAAGGCCTATTAGTATGCATTGTCACTAGGTTAATTAAATGATTTAGTTCACCTAGAACATTAGTGTCAAGACCTTTTATAATAGTTATAATAGGCATAGACTTATATTGACTTAGCTAAATTTATCTAAGTTAAATAACCCTAAGATAAGGTAGGACATTTTAGTGGGAGAAAAAATACAAAACGAGATTATCAAGTTTTGCTCCTACGTCCCTGATTATTCACACCGTGAGATCCATACTCGACTTTGTGTCGCCTTGGGAGTGGCCTCCCTTCCGAAAATATTTGTATGGTTCAATAACAAGTTGAATGGGAAAATGTTTAGCAAGTGGGAGCGGGACATGTGTCAACGTATCCCTCGGTCTCCAGTCGCACCGTAAGATTCTTATGATCCGTCTGCGTGTCGTCCTGGATCGACCATCCCTTCGAAGGGCCTGATCATAGGTTTCGAAACATCACGAAGTCCTGAAAAGGATAGGTTCACTTAGGCTAATTATCCAAAATTGTCTTTCCTAACAGTAGCTTGTGGGTGCGTGCCTCTGAGATCTGAAAGTGAGAGGATTACACTTACAGGGATGAGTTAAAAGTTAACGAATCCTTAACCAAACCACGTTGGCTAATTCTATAGAAATATGAGTTATTATGGCATTAGAATTAGCTAAGAATTGTCTCATTTCAAAGGAGTGACTAATCACCCTTCAGTGGCTCTTACTCTAAACCTCTGATGCATCGTTGCAAATGATTGCTTTTTTTTTTTTTTTTTTTTTTTTTTTG